>PVKC010000800.1:0-58883 GCA_004027635.1 Crocidura indochinensis
TGGAGATTCCTCCAAAATCTGGAAATTGAGCTCCCATTCGACCCAGCTATTCCACTCCTAGGGATATGCCCTAGGAACACAAGAATTCAATACAAAAGCCCCTTCCTCACATCTATATTTATTGCAGCACTATTCACAATAGCCAGGCTCGGGAAACAACCAAGATGCCCTTCAACAGACGAATGGCTAAAGAAACTGTGGTACATATACACAATGGAATATTATGCAGCCATCGGGAGAGATGAAGTCATGAAATTTTCCTGTACATGGATGTACGTGGAATCTACCATGCTGAGTGAAATAAGTCAGAGGGAGAGAGAGAGAGACACAGAATAGTCTCACTCATCTATGGGTTTTAAGAAAAATAAAAGTCATATTTGCAACAATCCTCAAAGACAATGAGAGGAGGGCTGGAACTTCCAGCTTACTTCATGAAGCTCACCACAAAGAGTGGTGAGTGTAGTTCTAGAAATAACTACACAGAGAGCTACCATAATCACGTGAATGAATGAGGGAACTGGAAAGCCTGTCTGGAGTACAGGTGGGGGTGGGGTGGGAGGGAGGGAGAATTGGTGATGGGAATGTTGCACTGGTGAAGGGGGTGTTCTTTCCATGACCGAAACCTAATCACAATCATATATGTAATCAAGATGTTTAAATAAAGAAAAAAATGTAAAGAATACTGAAAATGAAATATCAAAACATCATTAACTTTGCAGTGTATAATTGTGAACACACAAAATAATAAATAAGAAAATTCTGCATTTAAAAGTAATTAAGTTATTAAAGTAAAAATATTATATAAAAATTCAGTATGTCACTAAAAAATATCTCTAGATACAGAGGTCTAATTTTACCATCCAAGATGAAGCAGAAATCTTCTATACACCATGAAAGCACTGAGGGGAGAGTAAATGATCATGCAATGAGTCTATAGTGAATCCCACGAAAGTATACTTCAGGGGTGGAGAGACCCCGTATCTCCTAGGGAATTCCCTCTATAATATCCCCAAAAAATTACTGTGCCTATGCAGGGGGGAAAAAAAGCACAAAATAATCATTTTTCCACATATTTATTTATTAATTGATCGATTTTTTTTTTTTTTGGTTTTTGGGCCACACCCGGTGACACTCTGGGTTACTCCTGGGTATTCGCTCAGAAGTCGCTCCTGGCAGGCATGGGGGAACCGGGGGATCGAACTGAGGTCCTTCCTAGGTTAGCACAGGCACCTTATCTCCAGTGCCACCGCCTGGCCCCAATTGATGGATTTTTTGACGTCTTTATTTTGGTGTAGATATTGAAGTTGATGTCTCCAATTTTATTTATCTTATATCTTTCTCTTTCTTTTTGCACTCCGGCATGATTTGACTTCAGAACTGAGACTATTGTGTGGTGCTTGTCTTCATTGCTGTAGTGCTCACTGGATATTTAATTTGATATTTCTTTCTGTATTGTTGTATTACCTTTTTCATGTCCTCTCTCAAACTGAGGTTGAAAGCCTCTAGAAAGGACTCCACCCATTTTCAGCATATTTGACTTCTTTTTTTATTTACTTTTTCTTATTTTGTGCCCCAATCTATTACTTTTCTTTCCTTAAAACAAAACCACATAACTCGATTATCTAGCTCCGCCTCTTAAATAGAGGAGATACAAGGGAGGGTACCAGGACCAAACAGATATATGATCACTAATAGTAAGCTAGACAAAGAGGGGATCACCTACTCTAGCATCCCGGGGGGTGATGGTGGGGTATATGGGTTGCAGAAAGGGAACTGGGATGGGGGGAGGACAAATTTGGTGACGGGTATTCCCCTGATTAAATGTTAATATGTACCTAAAATGCTACTATGAAAAATGGGTAAGTCATTATGATCAAAATAAAAAAGTTATTAAAATTAAAAGAATCGTGTTCTCTGTATATTTAGTGGAAGTTATGTTTTTTTTTCCAAAATAATATCTTTATTTAAGCACCATGATTACAGGCATGATTGTAGTTGAGTTTTAGTCATAAAAAGAACATCCCCTCTTCACCAGCGTAATGTTCCCATCACCAATGCCCACCACCTCTCCTCCCTTGCCCCCAACTGTATTTGAGACAGGCATTCTACCTCTCTTACTGGCAGTGATGTTTTTCATTCCAACAATACCATATATAATTTGTAAATTTTCTGTGTATCATATTAAATCTTTCACCAAATATAAAATATTTTCTGAACAATAAAGGAGAAAAATATCTAGGATCCAATCAGATAAAAGAATCAGCTATTGAAAAATAATTAAAATTTATAAAGATAGAGAGGAATAGAAATAGAAAAAGAAGGAAGTGGGGGAAAAGAGGGTAAGAGAGAAATAGGAGAGGGAAGAAGAGAAAGAGTGTCAGAGAGTGGGAGAGGGCAGAGAGGAGAGAGTGAAAGAGAAAAAGATAAAAGGAGAGAATGGGGGGCCCGGGAGATAGCATGGAGGTAAGGCGTTTGCCTTTCATGCAAAAAGTCATCGGTTCGAATCCCGGTGCCCCATATGGTCCCCCGTACCTGCCAGGAGCAATTTCTGAGCATGGAGCCAGGAGTAACCCCTGAGCACTGCCGGGTGTGACTCAAAAACCAAAAAAAAAAAAAGGAGAGAATGGATTTATTAATTTTTAGTAATATGGTTAGTTAAAATATAGTTTCTTTTCAAAGAGTTAAAATCTCCATGCCCCAGAAGGGGATAGGGGTATAAAAAATATTTCTATTCTGGCAAAGAGAATGAATATAAGGACAACTTTTGATCTTTGAATTTGGAAAAATAAACAAAACTACAGTTTTACTGTTGAAATTTAAACTATATGTGGAAAATAAGGAAGTGTGAGGTGAAGAATTAAGATATAAAGTAACATTGTAAATATAAAGCATAAATGTTAACAATATTTGAAGCACATTTCCTCAACTAAAATAAAAATAAGTATAATGGGCAGAGGCAGGATGTTTGCCTTGCACAACCAATCTGGGATGGACCTGGGTTCGACACCCAGCAATCCATATGATCTCCTGAGCCTGCCAGGAGTGAATTCTGAAAACAGAGCCAGGAATAACCCCTGAGCACCGCTGGTGGCCTGACTCCTCCCAAATAAATATTCTTTGAAGGATGAAGAATTATGGGCCAGAGTGATAAAAGAGTGGGTAGGGCATTTGCATTGCACATAACTGGCCAAGTTTTCCCCAGGACCTTATATAGTGCCCCACGGAAGTCATTCCTTGCTTAGTACAGACCCAGGAGTATTCTCTGAGAAAATTAAATTGAATTAAATATGGAGAATTGAAGCAATACTAGATAAATAATCTTTTAAAATACATAGTAGAGGCAAAAATATCCTATCTGAAGAAATGCTTTCAGAGTTCATTTGTCATTAATGTGTCAAATTAAAATTTGGTGACTTGATAATGAAATAAGTTTTAATTACATGAGAAAACAATTTATATGTGCATTCAATGCTCACATTTACAATTAAAGTTCAGTCAAGAAAATTTAAGTCAAAATATGATATAATATACATTATCTGATATAGGCCTAATGCAAAACTTTATTTGAAGCAACAATTTTATTAAGACTTTATTCAAAGCCTGTGGTCTGAGGATAAGTATGTGGGCCTCATTGTATCCAATAGTGGTTTTTGAAAATGTTCAGGGTTATCCAAATGGGCTCAGAGGGCTTCCGGGGCTGTATGCAGCAATCCTTAGGGGACTCTATAGTGCTGCAGATTGAAATAAGGCATATGGAGCCAGAGAGCTAGCACAGTGGAAAGGAGTTTGCCTAGCAAGCACCCCATCCAGGACGGATGGTGGTTCGAATCCTGGCACCCCATATGATCCCCCATGTCTGCCAAGAGCGATTTCTGAGTGCAGAGCAAAGAGTAACTCCTGAGTGCTCCCAGGGTGTGACTCAAAAACAAACAAAAGAATAAAGTAAAAGAAAAGAAACAGGGCATATATCTGGGTCTTGTATACTTTTAAGTGAGATGTAGAAATTTTGTTTCATTTCAGAGCTGAATGTGAAAAATGATTACAATATATTGAATATTGCTTAAAATGAAAACTATGCATTCTTGGTTCTTATGTACATTTTGACTTTACAGAACCTATTCTTTAATATTTAAAAATATAGTTGGAAATTATTGTGAATGAGTTTGTAATTACTCTTGGTCAAGCTACGTGTCTCTTTGGCCCCATCTAGATTAATTACTTGCAAATATTGCAGTAAACAGATGATAGAAAAAATAGTCCCAGTAAAGTTGCTTAGATGCTAGGAACAAACATACATAAACTGTTCTCTATGAAGCATAAATAACCATAGATACAGACAATGTAACACAAAAAGCTAAAATGGTGCCTTACAAAGATAGCAGGACATTTAAAAAAAGTCCAAACAGCTGTGAAGTACACATAGTCATTGGGTCAGAGGCTATTTTATAACATGAAGTTTTCTTATTTGTTTCCATAGTGCTAATAATTTAAGATTGTGCTTATTTTAACCTATCATCTACTTTGTTTAGTAATATTTGTAAATCTAACCAAGTGCAACAGAACTCAAATAAAGCAAATTAAGAACATTCATTTTTCAGATTGAAAAGTTTTGGGAATAATATTTTTATTATTACACATTTCTATCCAAATTTTTCCTAATTATGTGAATATTCTTTTATTAATTTTATTCTTCAGGAATAATTGGTATATTGATACATATAACAATTTATATGTATAGTATAATATATAATAATAGCTTTATTTATATAACATAATTGCTTTATATTCATATATGTTGGAAAATGATCACTACAAGTCAATGTCTAATCATGACCTCCATTAC
The DNA here is from genome assembly GCA_004027635.1 of Crocidura indochinensis. Taxonomy (NCBI): domain Eukaryota; kingdom Metazoa; phylum Chordata; class Mammalia; order Eulipotyphla; family Soricidae; genus Crocidura; species Crocidura indochinensis. Next base: position 4,844 of record PVKC010000800.1, read on the forward strand.
TGGGGCCAAAATAAAGAAAAAATTGATGAAAACTTTATTTCTTTTTATTAAATGTATTTATTAATTGATTGGTTTTTGAACCACACCCAACAATGCTCAGGGGTTATTCATGACTCTGTGCTCAGAAATAGCTCCTGACAAGCTCGGGGCACCATTGGGGTTGATAGAAATGGAACCAGGTCTGTCCGGGTTGGCCACATGCAAGGCAAATGCCTTACTACAGTGCTATCTCTTTGGCCCCAAATGAAAACTCTTAAGATTTACTTTTGAAAATTTTAATATGAAACACATTGTTAGGGTGCTAAGGAAATAGTACAGTAAGTATGGCAATTGTTTTGCACTCATCTGACCCAGGTTTGATCCATGGCACCCATTCAGCCCCCTTTGAACTACCAGAAGTGATTCCTGAGCACAGAGACAGTAATAAACCTAAGCAGTAACTGGTGTGGTAAGAATAAACAGCATTGGGGCTGGAGCGGCGGCACTAGAGGTAAGGCGTTACTCCATTGACATTGAGGGAGATGATTATCATGGGATATAATGTCATCTTTGTGTAGAAGTTTGGTATGTCTGTGATCTGTCTTGTCTTAAAGTAGACCTTTCAGTTTTTCCTTTAAGACTGGTTTTGCATCTGTAAAGTTTCTGAGCTGTTACTTATCCATGAAGCTATGTATCCTTCCTTCAAACCTGAACGTGAGTCAGGCTGGGTGCAGTATTCTAGGTGAGGCACTCATTTTATTCAGTCTTGTCACAATATCCCACCACTGTCTTCTGGCTTGAGAGTTTCTTGTAACATGTCTGCTGTAAATCTTAAAAATGCTCCTTTGAATGTAAATTCCCTTTTTGATCTTGCTGCTTTCAGTATTCTATCTCTATCTGTGAAATTCATCATTGTGACTAAGAAATGTCTTGGGGTGCTTTTCTTTGGGTCTCTTTAACTGCTACTCTTCATACATGCAGGATTTGGTTGCATGCAGTATTTAGTTCTGGGAGTTTCTTTGTGATGATGTCCTTCACTGTTGATTTTTCATGGGGATTTTCTTTCTTTTCTTGAAATATTAATTTTTAAAATTAAAGTTGTAATGCAAAAAGGTCATCGGTTCGAATCCCGGTGCCCCATATGGTCCCCCGTGCCTGCCAGGAGCAATTTCTGAGCATGGAGCCAGGAGTAACCCCTGAGCACTGCCGGGTGTGACCCAAAAACCAAAAAAAAAATTAAAGCTGTAAATCATTAAAATATTAGTTTTGAAATATGCCAAACTGCTGAAATTAAAATGATTTTATTTTAATGTTCTATGAAGTTAATCTCTTTTAATTCATTTATTTTTGGTTTGGGGCTTTACTTGGTAGTGCTCAGGTGTTGCTCCTGGTTGTGCACTCAGAAATAACTCCTGGTGAGTTCAAATTAATAACCAAACACAGGGACTAAACCTGTGTTGACTATTCGAGGGCAAGCACACTACCCACTCTACTATTACTCCAAACTCCTCCCACCTAACTTTAATTTGATTCCCCACTAAATTATCAGACTTGGAGTTGAGGTAGATATGTTTTATATATTTAATTAAAGGAAAACATTGGTTCCATAATTCTAGGGCTTGATAACTCATGAATAATTTGATTCCTCCTAAATTATTCAGTATCACAGCTGTATCATACCCACAAATGCAGTTACAGTGTTTGAACTGGACCAGTTCCATATACTCACTCTTTTTCTTGATTGAGATGTAAACTGAGCTGTGAAAGATCATGGGTACACCAGACCATGCAGAAGAAAGCAGGCCAGCTTGGGAGGAGAGAGTGAGCCAAGCACCCACCAGCTGAAGCCATGCCTGCTGCCTCAATGACCCATATTCACTGTGTGCCTGGTGCCAACAGTTCCTGAGGGGACATCAATCTGACCAAACTTAGATATGCTAAATTGGGGCTTTTTTTTGTTGGAGCAAGGGCAGGCACACACACACACACACACACACACACACACACACACACACACACTCATGTCTTTCTTCTTCCTGGAGCTCTGGCAGTTGAGCACATGCCCCTAAAAGTATAGTATCAATAATAATGCTTGGAATCTCTAGACAACTTTATTTGTTTAATACTGTTTGAACAGAATAAACAGATAACAACAAGATCTTACTAAACCTTCTGCCACTCTATTAAGGACGTCATTGGAGATAAAATAATTTTCACAAATGTGCTTGTTCCTGTAATTTTTATTTTACTCTCTTTTTTAACTTTCTTTTAGTTTATGTTTTTCAATGACTCCTTTCATTTATCTAGAAACAAATGTATTATTGTCAACAATGTCAACTATATTATGCATTTTCTTTAAATAAAATTTAAAATTATAATAAAGGTACATAATAAATAAATTCTTCAGTATCATCTGGTGAGAATGTATGTTGTTCTATAGACAAACTACTTTATCTACAGAAAGAGGACATATATCCATGACATATGAAATGGTCTAAAAAAAAACCTGGATTACCCTAGCCCAGTGCTTCTCAATTATTTTCTGTCATGCCCCCCTTGGAAGAAGTAAACATTTTTTGCACCCCCGCGCTACTGTAAATAGTATCTTTATTAAAAAAAAAACTTTAACCTGCAAAGCAAAAATATATAAACTAATTTGAGCTGATTTTTTAATCAGAGGTGATGTCTGGATTAATGGTTAGAATGAGCATGTTTTGCAATGCATAGCTTTTCGAAGCGGAGTTTGAAGCAGGACACAGCAACTCTCAGCTCCAGAGACATACAGAGACATAAACACGGGGCTTAGCTTGTTATGGCAGTTTTTGCCAAGGTCAAACCCGTCCCCCTTTAAGGAGCCTCGAGCCCCCCCCCAGGGGGGCGCGCCCCATTATTTGAGAAGCACTGCCCAAGCCAAAATTATGTGAATCATCTCTTAAGTTTTTCTGCCCATCTTATATTCATGCATATTTTTTCAGTAATTATTTGCAAATCCCAGGGGTTCAAGGAAGCCTTAAACTAATAATAACTTCTCCTTCAAAAGTTGAGGAATACTGCATATCTCCATGGGTACTTAATACCAATGTTGTGCAAGGAAAAATATAAAGAAAAAAATATGGCTCCTTGATACTTTTTGTTGTATCAATTATAGTTCTGTCATGTCTGGAAATGCTTAGAAATAAATATAACAGCAAATTCTTCTAATTTTGGAGTTGCTTGTAGCAAGAAGACATGTAGTACCAGTTGTTTTATCATGCCTGAAATTTACAGTATTATGTGTTCTTGGTTTCATTTCATCATAATTAATGTTTTCTGTTTCTTCATAAATCAAGTGTATTTTTCTAGGCATCTATTATATTCAACATTTTGTATTTTCTGGTGGAAAGTGGTTCATAATGTTTTATTTTAAATCTACATAGTTGGCTTTTATCACTTACACTATTTTTGTGAACCCTATTTTTGTGAATCTCTTTCACGACAGATTTGTCTGATTAATTAGCTCTTTTAATAAACCAATCTTTATGCTATACTGACCTTGCAAGCTACTTCTCTACCTAGTTACTATTTTCTGCTTTTGTATTTATTGTTTATATCCTTCTGTTTTCTTGGAGGGAAACTTTTTTGTTGTTCACAATCATAAATAATTCATTGGCAGCCAGTGTGTCATTTCTTTGGCAGTTTGTGATTGATTGTACATGTGAAAATTCACTTGAGCTTACTGTTCATGAGACAACATCTGTTTATCTTTCTTTATCTAGTACCTAATAAATGCCTAGGACATAGGAGGCCCTGAAATACCGTTCTTGTTTTTCTTTATCATCGAAAGCACATTTAAATACAAATGTTGCCTGGGAAAATACAGATCATTCGATACACATTATTAAATTTGCTCAAAATGTAGGCTGTAGGAAATCATTTCGGTGATTTAAAGTAAAGTTTATAAAAATAAAATATAAGATCAATTTTGATCAACTGTTGCAAAATTTCTTATTAGAAATTCTTAATAGAAATTAATAGTGTTAGTTTTTTATATTATTTCAATCTTTCTTTGATTGCCCATTATTCACCCAGCGTATCCATGATTTTTTCACAGCTTGTTCTATATCTTGTTCAAGAAAAGAGTGGTCTTTGGTGAGGAATTAAATAATTAATGATGGTGTTGGATGGAGATGGATGAAGGCCTTTATTCTTAGGCTCAGGACCACGTGGCTTCATCCCCCATTAACCAGCATGTCTGGGGTCCAGGAAAACGATGGGTATTGAACTCACTCACAGGCAGGCTTCCAGAGAAATAACATCTTTATTCAGCCCTAGCCAAAAGATGTGGCTGCTAACCATTTACGCTGCCATTCTTAGCTTGCCCTGCATTTTAACTCCTTTCAGCCATCTTCCCTCTGACTTCCTTGCTGGCAAAGACCAAAAAGTCCCAATCCCCCTTATCTAACCTTTCCAAGACCCCTCCCAGGAAATGGGCGGGGTCTTGCAGGTAAGGTCAAGTTACCTAGGAAGAATGGGGGGGATGAGGCTTCACTATGGAGCTGGCCCAAAAGAACATTTTAAACAGAATTAATAGAGCGTTTTTTATTCACTTTTTATCACTCTGTTCTTGATATCTCATTACTAAATTAGTAATAGATATACATAAAAATAAAAAGGCACTTCCAATTAACATGATTTTCAGCTCAAATATTCTTCAAAATTCAGAGAAAAATAACTAGTGTGACAATAGTTAATACTAATCACTTCTTCATTTTTGCAGTATACTTCCCAGTTATCTCTGTAATACAATCAGTCCAAACTACATCAATTATATAACTTGAACAAATTACTGTGATAGCATCTTCTACACATTATGCAATATTAATCCAAACTATTTTGTCTCAGTATCTCATATGCTTTCAAACTCAAACTCAAAATTGACATCATAATGAGTTCTTTCTTGACATCCATCAGTTATACTGGAAAGATCTTTTTTTGTTTGTTTTTTTTTTGCTTGTTTATTTGTTTTTGCTTTGGTCACACTCGGTGCCACTCAGGGGTTACTCCTGGCTATGAGCTCAGAAATTGTTCCTGTCTTGGGGGACCTTTTGGGTTGCCTGGAGATCAAACCACAGTCTGTCCTAGGCTAGTGCATGCAAGGTAGACACCTTACCACTTGTGCCACCACCCTGGAAAGATCTTTCTAAGGTAATTATCCCAACTGAAAACTCCCATGGTTATTTTTTTCTACTCATCTCTTATCTAACTTTCTGTGGTTTATTTTTGTCTCATTTTGTTTTTAGTAATATTATATGTAAAGCAATCTATAGCAAAACTGAACAGAATATATAGAGACTTATCATATATCCATTCCCTTATATATTCTGTGGTTTTATATAAGTGTAAACTAATATTAATTTATTGTTACTATTATGTATCATTTTTAAGTAAAATAGAATAAATTTGAATAAGAAGTATGGAAACTCTCACAAATTAGCAAGTATATAATAAATCAAGTACCCATGGCTAAAGGTTTTATCTCCTCATTCTGTTATGCTTTTCTTCAAGTATATGAAAACTTGTATAGATAATGTTCTGTAAGGAAATCTCTGGTAGCTACAATAACTAACAGCTAAAACCTGCAATTTTTTTTTTTTTTTGGTTTTTGGGCCATACTCGGTGACGCTCAGGGGTTACTCCTGGCTATGCGCTCAGAAGTCGCTCCTGGCTTGGGGGACCATATGGGAAACCGTGGGAACTAACCGCGGTCCGTCCTAGGCTAGCGCAGGCAAGGCAGGCACCTTATCTCCAGCACCACCGCCCAGCCCCTAAAAACTGCAATATTGAGCTTACTTCCAACCAGAATTAATCCCAGGTGATTATTAAAATAAGCAAAATTGCGACATACTGCCATTTTTTATTATAATTTTTATTTTGACCTAAGTGGCTTACATATCTTTCATGATAATCTTTTAGGTACACATTAACATTGAGTCAGGGAATTCCCATCACCAAAGTTGTCCTCCTTCCATCCCCGTTGCCATCTTGCATCCCATGTCTCCCATCCTCACTCCCCCCCTCCCCACCCCCCACCCCCGGGCTGCTAGTATAAGTGGTCCCCTCTGTGTCTAGCTTCCTACTAAGTGATCGAAAAACTGTTTGGTCTTAGTAGCCTCCAATATTTGAGAGGCGGAACTAGGTAGCTCTAGATATGTGGTTTTAGTTGAAGAAATGAAAAACAATAAAATGGGGTAAAAATCAAATAAACCGAAAGTGGGCAGAGTCCTTATAGAGGCTCTCAACCTCAGTTTGAGAGAGGAACAGGAAAAAGGGAGTGAGACACCACAACAATACAAAAGGAGATATCAAATAGAAAATCCAGTGAGCACTACAGCAATAAAGATAAGTACCAGGATCCTGAAATAAAAAACATAACCTAGCGCACAAAAGGAAAAAGAAGAGAAAACAAAACAAAACAAAACAAAACATGGAGACAACAATCTCAGTATCCAAACCAAAGCAAAGAAATAAAAAATAAATAGATAAATAAATTTAAAAGATTATTTTGTTTTGTTTATTTTTTTCCTGCATAGGCACAGTAAATATTGGGGGCATTAGAAAGGGAATTCCCTTGGCCTAAGAAATACAGGGTTTCTCCACCTTTGAAGTATACTGTCATGGGAATAACTATAGACTCCTTGCATGTCATACTGCCATTTTTTAAGTGTTTACTTCAGCCATTAAATATTTACCATATTCACACACCATGAGAAATTATCAACTTAAGCAGGAGCACCTGTGCCCAAACCTTTCTTTTATCTGCATATATTAACTTACTCATTAAATTAAACAACTTTAATTAAACAACTTTAATGAATATTAAACAACTTTAAATGAATATTTATAAATTTAATAGCTATTTTGTCCATCTATCATAACATATCATACCTATTCTCAAAATGCCACCCAAATCAGTGAGTGATGCATTGTTATATAAAGTCTTATGTTTGAATAGCAATGTAAAGTCTGTTACATTTTACCTATATTCATTGTACTTCTAAAAAAATTTCTCAAGGTCTTCTCTAACACCTCACTAGACTCTGCTTTCTCAATCAGAGTGTGAAGATAGGGCCAAGAACAGAGGCTTTGCCAATGTTTTTCTAAGATTTGAAGATTCTGAAATTGTTAATAATTGTGCCAAAAGGGTTGTTGGTGACTTTACAAACCACAGAATTTTATTAAAGATTCAGTCAAAAACAGTCTCAAAAGATTTACAGAAAAATTTAGAACAGTGCAGAAAATTAAAAACTATTGTATTTTTCCCTTTATTTAAATATCTTGATTACATATATGATTGTGATTAGGTTTCAGTCATGTAAAGAACACCCCCTCCACCAGTGCAACATTCCCACCACCAATGCTCCAAATCTCCCTCCACCCCACCCACCCCCACCTGTACTCCAGACAGGTTTTCCAGTTCCCTCATTCATTCACATGATGATGGTAGTTCTCTGTGTAGTTATTTTCTATTGCAACTTTTTAATGATGATAAAATAAATTTGTTTTAGCAATGTATGTTTGGGGAGAACTTTTGTAAACTGTGATTTTTTTTCAAAATAATACACACATTCTGAATTTTTATTGCATTTCCAACAAATCTATATTTTCTCAGGTTTGCTTTCCATAGTTGCAAACATGGCAAAGCTTTTCATGAACACACCAGACAAAGTTTATAAAGGATCACTTACTGCCAAGCAAGACGATAGCTCTGAAAAAACACCTAGTCTGCCTATATAAAATGTACTACACTTTTAAAAGCAGTTGAAAATATACAAAAATTTCTCTTCACTTAGTTAATAAAACCACTATGGACCTCTTTAGTCTTGAAAAGACACTCCCTTTATCTGTGTATGGTTCCCAACTCTTGAAACACTTTTCTTGGATGAATAAGATAACGAACAGGTCCTCATATTATGAATTTATTGATTTTTGTTAAACATCTCTGTTCTACTTACTTTAAGTATTAATTGTTCTCTCCGCGTTTCTCTATGGTAAACTGGATTTTGGTTTGGTTTGGAGGCCACACTTGGTAGTGCTCAAGGTTCACTCCTAGCCCTGTGCTCAAGAATTCATCCAAAGAGTTCTCAGGAAACATAACCAATATTTATCCTAAAATGTGCATCTAACACATATCTAATACTTATTTAATAATATTTTATATGGACATATCCAAAGTCTAAAAAGGTAATATGTTAAGTAATTCACATAGTAGGTGAGTCAGACAGTATTTAAACTTAGCATGACTTCAGATTCCCATGGAATTTCTCTATACTATCATTTTATCACTGAAGGTGGCCTCACTGATAGATAATACCTAATATATAAATATAGATATATATTTGTCTAAAAATTTAATGTAAGCCCATTCTTATTAAAATTCCTTGTTCAACTGCAAATTCTATTCTGACAGAGCAATCACTGAAACTTTGTCTTTCAAATATTCACTGTAATAACAAGCATTCCTCTGGCAATAGTCCAACTTTTTTGTCTCTATGGACCTTTTGGGATGACTCAGATCAAGTACAGCAGCCTCAAACAACTTTCAAAATCAGTTAACAATATCAATGACTCAATACTATTGTTTCAGATGACCTTGGAAAGGGGCCATGACCCTTACAAGTATGAAAAATTAAGTGATGAAAGATGAGGGAGGTAAAGGTTACCGAGATTTTGCTTTTCAGGCTAAAAAGAAGATCACCAATGTATTATAACATAATCTGGTCATCTTTTATTAACTTCAACCTTATTTTCCCTTTTATTGATAAAAGGAAAATAAAAGATAAGACCCCAAAGCAATTCCCCTCTGAATTTCTCTAGAAAATGTTTATTTCATTTTATGTATAAAACCATTATCAGTATCAAAAGAACTTGATGTCCCTCTCAAAAATGAAAAGAACCACAGTAAACAGCTGAAGGGGGAAGATAGCATGTAGCACCAAGTTCATTCTTTACTTGCCCCTTGAATATCTAATTTAAAAACCAAGGAAAACATTTCCTGCCATTTTACATACACAGAACAACAAATTTTCTGAAGTTATCTTGAAAGATTTAGTAAAACTACTTTGAAAATCTTGCAGTGGTGCAGCGGTAAGGCATTTGCCTTGCATGCGTCTGACCTAGGTTGGACCGTAGTTCGATCCCCCTGCATCCCAAACCAGGAGTGATTTCTGAGCACATAGCCAGGAGTAATCCCTCAGTGTCACCGAGTGTGCCCTCCCAAAATATCTGCATTCAGTAAGAAGATGCTTACTATAAGAGATTTCTTACTGGGAAAATCATTACAACCACTGTAAATATTATTTTATTTATATCTGAGTCTGCCTGCATTTCTCATTCCTTCATTTCTATTCAACTGTAACTTTTAAAAATAAAGCATGAAATTCAATAATTTTTGCAATCCCTGTAAATGAAATTTATTAGTTCATTTGATATGTCAAATGTTTAATATGTTTAAAACAGAACCAAGTGTTGGGAATAAAATAACATCAGATCCTCAGCATTTACTTGATACTGCTAGTTCCTATTACTGAGCTAGAAAATGAAGTGTGATAGTGAAGTAAACAATTCACCACATTACCCTTCTGGAGCCTTCTATTAACTGCAGTGTCTTTTTCTTTAAATCTAATTATTATGAGATACAGAGTTAAAACATTGTTCATGATTGGTATACAGCATGCCAACATCTAACTAGTGTTTATTTCCCATCACCAATTTCCTCAGCCTGCCTCTTTAGCCAAACACTTATCTTCTCTCCCTTTCTCCCTTTCTCTTTCTTCATTTCTCCTTCTCTCATTCTTTCCCTCTCCACCTCCCTATCTCTTCCCTTTTGACCTCTTAATGGTGTGCAATACTGTTACTGCAGGGGTATCTTGCATATCACATTACTTCTTTTTAGCACTTCATTCTTTGCTAGAGTGATCATTTCCAACTCTAATTATGATAGAGTTTTCTTCTCTGTCCTAAATGTACTTCAGTCCTCATTTTTCTTTAATTATTGGCTATTATTGTCATGCAATGTTTCTTGAGTCACTGTCACTAGGGAGCTGTCACGATAGAGCACTGAGAGATCTCACCTAACCACAAGTCAATTAAAGTTATTAGTTTGAAAATAGATGCATATTATAAAATATACTACAATAAAAGAGCGACTGAGAGCAATAAAATATTTTGAAATAAAAGTATACACATCCAATATCCAGAGTTGAACAGTATGTTTTAAATGATGATTTATTGCAGTTGGCTTAAGATAAAGATAAATTCTGAACAAAAGGAAAGAGGTACATTTCATATGTAGTGCGATACTATTAGTAAATTTTTGAAGATAACATGTAAAACTTAAAATTAAAAATAAAAAGAAACATAATCAAAGAACGTTAATAAGTACAGAAGCCAGAATACACCAACCTAGATTTTCACACAGAGGGCTTGGGAGCTTATTCAAAAAATGACTAAAGCTCTGGAGAAAATTTCTTTTGCTATATATATTTTATTTCCAGATCCCAAATACTTAAATTTTCAGGCCTTAAAGAAAGTATAGTAAGTACAGTAAGTCCAAATTGTGCCATCTTAATCACAGAAGGAGATCACTACTTTATCTGTCAAAGCTGACATTATTCAATCCTAATGTGTCCAGCATTTCTCTGTTCCCATTTCTGTAAACCTTGCTCTGAGATTTTCACCAGCCCAATTCTTGAATGATGCTAAGAACACTTAACATTGTTGTTGTCCAGGATATGGAAAAATCTCTGTAGTATGAGAGAAATGTTTTAGTTTTATGCATGTATCTCCAGTGGAAAGAGGAGCTAAATATTTTTAATGATTCTTGTTAAGCTCAGCTTGCTTAACAGATAGGGCAAGAAAGAGAATCATTTGCTTTCCTGGGAAATGACAATACTTTGAATTTCAAACTGTCCTCTTTTGCCTTAAGGACTTCATGAAGTCTAACTGTGTTTTTGTTATTTATAACCCTTTAGTTCCTTCCACTATTCATAAAATAGTGAAAATAGTTCTTATAAATATGAGAATATTCTATTACAGTACTCACTTGTTTCACTCAATGTTTTGATTTGATTTAAAAAACAATAATTTATTTTAATTAAATGACAGACGTTTTATTTCTATGTACAAAGAACTCAGAAATTCCACCCCTACCTCCCACATCCCGTTTAGTCACAAGAGATAATGGCAGCATTGACAAGAACTATTTCCAGTTCCTGTCAAGGGTCATTTCAGAAAGAAAGCTGAAGCAAAAGCCTCACACTATTATTTTTATTTTAAAACATTTAAAAATAAATAACTAGTTCTTGACCTCAAGGGTCTTCTTGTTTCTGCAAATGAAAACCCTAGGAGGAAATAGTTTTATCCTTGTGAGGCACCAGATTGGACAGATTTAAAGGGAACCAAAGACGACAGCTCAGATCTAAAAATGAGCCCTCTGTAGCTACAAGTCAGACACTGTTTTTACTCCATTTAGTTTGCTGGTGGTATCCCTGGCTTCATAACTTGGAATAAATATTCACTTAAAAAAGATGTGAATAGTTTTCCTTTTGAGAAGGCCAGATAATAAAATGCTACATCCTACAACATAAATTATTAACTACCTTTTGATATCTAATTTTGTTGATCTGATTATTTATCTTATGAAATACCTGTCTTAAAAGTCTTATGAAATTGCATTGATAGAAAAAGAGACACAGTTGAAAAATGAGACAGTAAGGATTAGAATTCTTTTTTAAATGTAACAAAATTGAGTTCAAAAACCATTACAATTTTAAGTCATTAAATAGATTTTCCCATGCAGAATCATTACTGTTTTGTATTTATGTGGTATTGATTTAACTTTCAAAAAGAAAACAATAAATGAGCAACTCTGACTCACTACATATACATTTATATTTTTCTAGTTTGAGTCATGAAATTTAAAATACTAATGACCTCCAGTGAGGTCCCAGAAATTAATTAACTAGGAAACAGTTGGAGGTCACCTACTCTTACAAAACAATTCAAAACCATTTAGGTCTTTCCAGAACTGCAGCCAAGAAATGGAAATGGAGGATCATTAACAATAATTTTTGTTTAAGATTTATTTTTCTAGAGGTAAATTGTCTACAGAATTGTCTACTCTTTTCTAAATTGTCTACTCTTTTCTTTCCTGGTGATGCCATTCCTTTAGCAACTCTTGATTTAACTAGTAGATTACTACTGTTTTCTATGGGGGCCAGAGAGAGAGCATGAAGGTTAGGTATTTGCTTGCATGCAGAAGGACTGGTGGTTTGAATCCCTGCATCCCATATGGTGCCCTGAACCTGCCATGAACGATTTCTGAGTGTAGAGCCAGGAGTAACCCCTGAGCACCATTGGGTGTGACCCCAAAACCAAAAATAAATAAATAAACAAATAATAAAACAAATAAAATAAAATAATAAAACAAATAAAAATATTTTATATGTTTGAATTCTGTTTAGGTTATTAATCTAGTTCTGATATGAACTAAATAAATTAATTAATAATTGAATTGTTCAATTAATAATTGAATTAATCTAATTCAATACGAAACCAACAAAAACCTGTTTATTTTTTTTACATTCATATTCTCTGACTTTACAAATTCAAATCAACATAGTAATAATCTCAGTGGTAACTATTCAAACCTGTATTTGACATGTCAATGCATTATGATATCTAGGAACAGTCTGGATTGCTGCAAACTGAGTTAAATTCTGATGTCAATATTTATAATTTACTTAACCTCTGAAGCCATGATATTTATAAAAATATGGGCATACGCAGAGTTGCTAAAAGAATTAAACCAGTTAAAATGACTAATTTAAATACGTAGGCCAGAAAATTTGCATTTTCAAAGTAATGGGTGCAAAGTATCATAATAATGTTCTTAGGTTGAAGAGTTAAAACTTGCTTTTTTTAGTTAATATAATTTAAAGTAAAACACTATTAAATACATTTGGAAACAAGTTTTTTAGACAGATAAATTAAATGATATTTATTTCTACTTAGTCAATTGCTATTAGATGGTAAAAGCAGGTGAGAAGATTTTGTTTGTTTTGACTTTTGACTTTGGGGACTATTTCCTGTAATGCTTAGTCGGACTTACTCTTGGAACTGTACTTACGGATTTCTCTTGATAGTGCTGGACAAGTGCCTTACTTGCTCTAGCCTCAGGTATGAAGCTGAAAAGAAAGGTTCCTTTTATGTAAATATTTCAGTGGCTATAACTTTTATAATTGTTTTAATATTTTTAGTTTTCTTTATTTCTTACATATATGTGTAAAAGAATCCAACAAATTATAAATGTAAATGTTTTGTATGCTTAACATTTCCCATCTCTCTATTCCATAATCATATCAGTAGGTCTAAATGTTTGTAGTTTAATTTGGTTAAGTCAATAATTGGAGTGAGAAGGAAGATTACCAGGAAACTTATGATTCTAATTTATATCAAGTTCAGTTTTCTTTAGAATTTCCCAGTACCCTGAAATAGCTATCTACATAGAATGTCTGATTCTTTTTATTTGCTGATAGCAACAGCTATTCCATAGTGACAATGGAAATTATGTCATCTGTGGGTAACAACATAATTGGCCTTGTCAGGAAATTTCACATACTTTGTAGTTCAAAAGTCACTTTGAGATCCTGAGATTGATATCTAGTTATATAAAATTGAGACACAGAAAAATCTCAGTATTTTAGTCCATCATAAAAGATTGAATTTCATAGATTAAAGATCTTACTCTATTTTTATTTTTGTATATGTTTACTATTATTTCTTTTTATTTTTTATCTTTCTATGAAAGAAAAGTAAATAAAACAAATTATTTCATACCTTTGTCAAACAGAATATTTCTTGGTGACAAAGATTAAAATAGACTGCAAATAGAAAAAGGAAGAAAAGAAAGAAGAAAGAGAGAAGAAAGAAAGAAAGAAAGAAAGAAAGAAAGAAAGAGAAGAAAGAAAAGAAAGAGAAAAAAGAAAAAGAAAGAGAAAGAAAGGAAGAAAGGAAGGAAGGAAGAAGAAAGAAAGAAAAAGAAGAAAGAAAGAAATGAAGGAAGGAAAGAAGAAAGGAAGGAAGGAAGGAAGGAAGGAAAAAAGGAAGGAAGGAAACTCAATGATGCAGCTTATTTGTTCTTCTATATATAAATAATGGTTGCAGATACCTTACATTTTCAAGTTTTCTCTTTTGAAAGAAGGTGTGGGGATGGCGACCCACACTTGGCCATGTTCAGGGTTTATTTCTGGTAGTGTTCAGGAACCATATATGGGATATTAGGTGTCTCAACAGGGTCGGCCACTTGCAAAACAAGTGCAAGTGCCATGCACACATAACCATCTCTCTGCCCACCCCCAAGATTTTTTAATATGATTTTGTTAGACTGCTAAAGCAATTTCTGAGCATGGAGCCAGGAGTAACCCCTGAGCACTGCCAGGTGTGACCCCAAAACAAAAACAAACAAAAAAATAAACAAAAATAAACAAAATAGTTATTTTAAGGACATTAAGTTGGTAATATATACTTAAGCATATTAAGTAATATAACAAAGAGTTCCTTACTCTTTCATTTCCTTTATACTCCTGGTGGAACTTTCACAGCTTTTTCTTTTTTTTTTAACTTTCACAGCTTAAGGTAGGCAAATAAGTTCCATTTCATGACAGTCAACCAGAAAATTGATGATGTTGACACATTTCTCTTTCATAATATGATAAAAAAAACCACTGGAAATGGAATCTTGAGATCATACATCAAACATTACGCGTTAAAAAACATTAAAAGGTTAAAAACATTACAAGATACCAACTTCATGTGCGTTCATTAGAAATGCTTCTGTTCGTTCATATTTTCCATTGAGACCTTTTCTGAGTCCCAGTTTCACTGAGGTATTATAGGAGAGGTCAAAATGTTATGCTTGCTTATTCTGACTTTTATAAAGAATCTTTTACTGAGATAAAGTTTTTTATTTCACAACTAAAATAAAGAATCTACATTATGAGACATTAAGATCATCTCTTCAGATAGACCAGTTAATTGGTGTCACAGAGTGAAAAACAAAAATAACATGTTGAAGTCACTTTTAAAAAGCTCAAAGTATAATTGAATATAATTGAACTTATAAAAATAAATTTGTTTACTCACTATAAGGAATCTTGTGTCAGGCTGCAAGTCAGTATTATTCCAAGCTACAAAGAAACTTATAAGCCTCTCCTTTGATAATGGATGCCATCACCTAAAAGCACAATTTAAAATGTTGGTATTAGGGCCAGAGAGATAGCACAGTGGTAGGGCATCTGCCTTGCATGCAGCATATCCAGTACCAACAGTGGTTCTAATCCCGGCATCCCATATGGCCTCCCATGCCTGCCAGTAGTGATTTCTGAGTGCAGAGCCAGAAACAACTCCTGAGTACCGCTGGGTGTAACCCAAAAACCAAAAGAATGAAAATAAAAAAATTAAAAAGTTGGTATTGAAAATGAAATATATAATTACACTGCAAATAATTCAGTCAAAAAAGATAGTCTAGGGCCAAAGCAGTGGCACAAATGGTAGGGCATTTGCTTTGCATGCACTAACCCAGAACGGACAGCCTTTGAATCTCCTGGCATCCCATATGGACCCACAATCCAGGAGTGATTTCTGAGCTCATAGCCAAGAGTAACCTCTGAGGGTCACCAGGTTTGGCCCCCTAAAAAAATAAAAAAAAAAAAAGATAGTCTATACCAAAAATCACCATTCCTTACAAACAATAAAAATACTAAATATATAGGGGCTGGAGCGGTGGTCAGCGATGGTATTTGCCTTGCAAGCAGCTGACCTAGGATGGACCGCTGTTTGATTCCCCCTGCACTCAATATGGTCCCCTGAGGTAGGAGCGATTTCTGAGCGCAGAGCCAGGAGTAACCCCTGAGCCTCACCAGGTGTGGCAGAAAAAAAAAATAAGTAAATAAATTCTCAAGATTCTTTCAGAAATTAATGTTGGAGCATTTTATTTAAACATGTCATTTTATTTAAGCAAGCCAGAATCTTTTGGACCTTTTCTTTCATTTTCTTTTGCTGTACTACAAATAATCCAAGATTGAGGTATAGAAACAACATTTAATTCATCATTTTGCTGGTCCGTGGTTTTTAGTGTCACCATCTGGGTAGTTGTGGTCACAGATAGACTCACACATAAATTATCTCAGTACCACAACTTAGTTTATATTGGAAAAATAATAACTCATCAGAGATGAACATATCCTAATTCCTTTAGTCTGTTAGTATTATTTTATATTGCAAATGTTAAGAGTGCAGGTAGAGGGAGCCGGGAGGTGGTGCAGGAGATAAGGTGCCTGCTGCCTTGCCTAAGATGGACCACAGTTCGATCCCCCGGTTCCAATATGGTCCCCCGTGCCTGCCAGGAGTGACTTCTGAGCGCATAGCCAGGAGTAACCCCTGAGTGTCACTGGGTGTGGCCCAAAAACCAAAAACCAAAAAAAAAAAAAAAAAAAAAAAAAGAGTGCAGGTAGAATTAAGATTATGTAATAGATGTTTTTTTAAAAGGGGGGCAGAATGGATAGATCAATAGACTGAGCACATGGAGAAGGCCTGGATTTTATACATGTTCCATTACATAGCCCCAAATACTTTTGAAAAGGATCTGTAATCACAGGCAGGTTCAACCTCTGTAATCTACGAAGTGTGGGCCACAAAAAGTAAAAATAATTTTTTGTATATTATGTGGATTGACCCAATTTAGAAAAAACATATCATTAAAACTGTTAGAAGGGGGCCCGGGAGATAGCATGGAGGTAAGGCGTTTGCCTTTCATACAAAAGGTCATCGGTTCGAATCCCGGTGCCCCATATGGTCCCCTGTGGCTGCCTGGAGCGATTTCTGAGCATGGAGCCAGGAGTAACCCCTGAGCACTGCCGGGTGTGACCCAAAAACCAACCAACCAACCAAACAAACAAACAAACAAAAAAAGCAAAAAACTGTTAGAAGGGGGCAGGAGGACATGCTATCAACCGGTGTTTGAACCCCAGCATCCTATATGGTCCTCTCAGCCTGCCAGGAGAAAATTTCTGAGTGCATATCTAGAAATTATCCCTGAGCTATGCAGAGTATGACCCCCCAAAATGGCTGGAACAATAATACAGTGGGTAGAGTGCTTGCCTTGCATGCAGTTACCCTGGGTTGAACCCCAGCACCCCACATTGTCCCACATTGTCCCCTGAGGTGTGATGTGCTTGAGGGGCCATGGTAATTCCCAGCACTGAGGACTAAAGCAGCTCTGCACCTTGGGAACTCACATAACATTGTCCAGCCCACTTGCAGAGTATTATCAGAAATCGTTCTAATAATGAAAATAAACAAACAAAATATATATATTGTTTTTTGGGTCACACCCGGCAACGCTCAGGGGTTACTCCTGGCTTTATGCTCAGAAAATTGCCCCTGGCAGGCAGGGGAATGCCAGGATTCGAACCACCGTCCTTCTGCATGAAAGGCAAACGCCTTGCCTCCATGCTATCTTTCCGGCCCCAAAACAAAATATATTATTCAACCCATATCTTAATATCATTAGAATATAATCAATATAAGAAGATATTTATTGGGGCTAGAGTGGTGGCGCATCAGTAGGGTGTTTGCTTTGCATGTGCTGACCTAGGATGGACTGCAGTTCGATCCCCTGGCATGGTTCCCTGAGTCAGGGGAAATTACTGAGCACATAGCCAGGAGTAATCTGTAGTTCCACCCCGGAATACAGGTAACTGAGACCCGCCCATTTCTGGGCAGGGTCTTGGAAACTGGAGATGACCTGTAACTTTACTTGCAGACCCGCCCACTTCCTGGGAGGGGTCTGGGAAAGGTACTTAAGGGCTCTGACCCAGAGGAGAGGATCTCTTTTGTCTTTGGCTTTTGCCTGGTTGGATCTCTTTCAGTTTGAAGGTCAGAGGAAAGATGGCTGAGAGAAGTTAAGATGCAGGGCTAGATGTAGTTGCTAGGATGAATAAAGCTATTACTTCCTGAAGCCTGCATGTGAGTGAGATTTCTACCTGCTGCTTTCATGAATCTCCAGATCTGAAGGTTAATGAGGGTTGTGGAGCCACATGGTCCAGAGCCTAAAGACAGGGGCCTCAATACACCATCCAAGCCAATTATAAGGACTTATTACTACAGTAACCCCTGAATATCACTAGGTGTGGCCCAAAAAACAAAAAAAAATTTTCAGTTGTCTTATACATACATATGTGTAGTAGTTATCATACTAGACAAAACATACTTAAATGATTCCAAAAAAAAGCAAGAAACAAAAAAACCTATTTTTTCTGGCAACAAAAATCAAAACAAAAACACAAATTCATTGAAAATTCATTGTTTAATTTTCATTTTTTCCTACAAAGTAGACAAGTTTTAAATTCTGCTATATGATACCAGTATAGTTCATACCTTCGTAGTGACCCATTTATTTTCCTTTCAAGTAAAAAAATATATACAATTAAAAAATTTCCAGAAGATGGAAGATAATGTTGGCAAATTCAGTACAATTATTTCTTTGGAAGTTAGAAAATGCTTTATATTTCTAAGACATACTGTTACAATTACAAAAATTGTCTTTTGGCCTTCAGCACACACTGATGGACACTAGATAGCTATAAACCAGAAGTGATTGAGGAAAATGATAGTTAATTATCTCATGGCCTAATTGATTACCAGTCAGACATTAGAATACCATACTATGTTACCTGTTGTATTAGTTACCATGGACTGCTACATTTCAAAAAAAAAAAATCTTGGTGGCTGTCCTATAATGAAAGTTATTTAAAGTCCTTACAGTTATGGAGACTAAAAATCTGAATTAGGATTTTATTAAAACGTTCTTCTCATGGAGCCAGAGCAATAACACAGCAGTAGGACAGTTGCATTCACGTGGCCAACCCAGGATGGACCCTAGTTTGATCCCCGGTGTTCCATATAGTCCCTCAGCCTTGCAGGAGCAATTTCTGAGCACAAAGCCAAGAGTAAACCATGAGCATCACTTAGTGTGCCCCCAAACCAAAAAGAACCCAACTTTCTTCCCTCTAAAATCAGTAGGAAAATCCTTTTTTACTTCATCTTCTATTTAGTTCTGATACCTTGAACTTCCTTGACTTACAGATTGATACCTTCAATTTCAGTTCATCACATGGAATCTCTTGGTGTCTCTGCTTCCTTATGTGGATTGGCGTAGGCATTCACTTGACCTTCTTAGCTAATTATATCCACAGATTCTATTTCCAGATTGGGTCATATTCTGAGCACAGGGTACATTAACATATCTTTGGAGAAAGTATAATCCAACTCAGAAGACTGAATTCTACTGGTATCTGCATTAAATGATTAAGAGGGAATATAATATTTAAAAAAGGAACCCTTACCCAGTTTGGGTGAAACCCATGAATTCAAATTCGCACTTTGCTGTAAGTGTACTGTCTCAAGTAAGTTACATAATACCAGTTGCCTCCGCCTTGTCTATCTGTAGATGGCAATAAAAGAATGCATAGCTCTGAGTACTGTCTGAGTATTGAGCTAACATATAAACTGTCTAAATAATGTCTATTGCATATGAATGCACACATTTGTTACCAGTTAATTTTCTTGTATATTGCAGTTTGGACCCTAATTGCCATTACTGGCCAAATTGGAAGTTTGATATTTTACAGTCTATGCTGTTTTGCTTTTTTTTTCTGTAAGATACAGTTCTTTTGACTTTCAAAATTAAGTGAATTTCCTGTCACTTATGCTCATTTATGTTTACGTACAATAAAGCTTCTGGAGAACAACTTAAATCTACATTTCAAAAAATTAAAAAATGTTTATAACATTTGATCTAAATGTATTATTTCTAAAAATACATTCCAAATAAATTATTTTAAAATGCATGCAAAAATTCTGCTAGATTATTGATCATGGTCAGATTGATAACAACAAAAAGTTACTCAAAATCTACTTTGCAGAGACTGATTTTCATAAATCATAAAATATTACATAATTTAAATCGAACTTATCATCAACCAAAAAGTGTTACAATGATAAGAAAAATTAGAACCAAATTTTATCTAAAGTTCTAATCAATCAAGTTTCTGTAATAACAGAATTTTTGTTATTATAGGAAATTGTATCTAAAATATTTGAAAAGTTAGACACTAACTACAAAAAACAATACCCATGAAAATTAATGAAATAAGGCAGAGTTTACTTTTTTGTTTTTTTAATATCTTTATTTAAACACCTGGATTACAAACATGATTGTGGTTGGGTTTCAGTCATGTAAAGAACACCTCCCTTCACCAATGCAAAAGGCAGCATTTTCAACCACTTTGGCATGGCTCACTTGTGTGCCATGAGATATTCTCTGGTGTGCCATGGGAAAATTTTTACTTTCATCCATAACATGTAGCTTTGGTTCACAAATAGAACAATCATTAGAATATTTAGAAGAATTAGAATATGATAAGGGCCAGAGCGATGGCGTAAGCAGTAGGGCATTTGCCTTGCATGTGCTAACCTAGGACCGACCTATTTGAACAGTATTTGTGAGCCTAAGGGCATTTTACGGACTATAACTGGCTCCCGCATTACTGTTACACTGACAGGAGAAGACATTGCAGTAGATAGCTGATGCACAGTACAGTGAAAATAAAACTGGAATCGCAGACACAACACAGAAGAGCGCTGAGTCATGGATCTGGAGTATACATGAGCAAAAGAGTTTGCTGGATGGATCTTGATAGAGACGTGTGCAAATAGTGCTCAGTATGACTGACAGCTGCTACCTGGAGGAGCCAAGCACAGTAAATACTGAGCGACAGTGAGACAAGAGCAGATACTGCAGTGATAAACAAAAGGAAATAACTGGAATCTGAACAAAATTTTAAGCCAGAATAGAGCCCAAGTATGAGTGAGAATCAAAAGAAAGTAAAGATGGTTAGCTCAAGCAAATTCTCTGGCACAAGGCAATATAGTGAAAGCTATATTTCATTTGGATTTACTTTCACCAGAGATGCAAATAAACCAACTGCACTGGGTGTGGTGTGTGGTGAAAAGCTATCTAAAAATGTTATGATCCCAAGTAAACTTAAACACCATCACCAAAGGAAAACACTTCGTTCTAAAACAAGAATGCGGACTTTTTGTTCACCTGAATGAAAACATGCAGAAACAGGCAACTTTCATGAGAAAAACCAAAAAAGTAAAGGAAAGAGCTCTACAAGCTAGCTATCAAGTTGCTTAACTTATAGACAAATCAAAAAGTCCAACACTATGGCAGAGACATTAATACTTCCCACCTGCAAAGCTATTGTAGAGAAGATGCTCGGACCTGAAGCAGCTAAGGAAATAGCCAATGTCCTTCTGTCATACAACACTATTTCCAGATGTATTAATGACATGTCTGCAGACAACAAAAGTGTGGTTTTGGAAATGTTGAATATCAGTGAGATATTTGCTTTGCAACTTGACAAGGCTACTGATATCAGTGGACATGCTTAACTCTTGGCCAATGTGAGTTTTGTGGATGGTGATGTAATTAGAGCAAACTTGTTTTTTTTGCAAGGCATTGCCAGAAAAGAAAGCAGGAGAAGAAATTTTTGGGTCACATCAAAATACCTTAAAAAAGGAGAACTTAATTGGAAAAACTGCACAATCGATGGAGCTGCAGCCATGGTTGTGCACACCAAAGACTTTGTAAGCAGAATGAATAAAAGAAATCCAGATGTGATTGTTATGCATTGTTTTTTACACCATAAGGTCCTTGTAACCTAGACTTCTAGCAGATTTAGATTTAGATTGGAGGATATTGTGTGCATGGTAAACTTTGTAAAGTCATGATTCGTAAAAAGTTGTATGTTTGCAGGTTTGAGTGAGGAGATGGGAGCGAAGCATCAAACCTTGCTGTTTCATATGGAAGTCTGGTGGTTGTCATATGGCAAGGTCTTGGTTTGTGCGTATGAGCTGTGGGAAGAACTTAAAGTGTTTCTGACAAATGAGAGGTCATATTACACAAAACTTCTTACAAGTGATGAATGGTATGCAAGGCTGGCATACCTGCCAGATATTTTTCATCATCTGCATGAACTGAACACACAAATGCAAGGCAGAAATGAAAACCTACTTATAAGTACAGATGAAATAAATGGAGTCCATTCAAAGGTACAAACTCTGGCTTCAACACGTGGAAAGTGGCAATCTTGAAATGTTCACACTCACCAAGAAATGGCAAAGTGTTCACATTGCTACTCTGTGTGAGATAATAGTTAAACATTTTAAAACTCTCTAGGAAACATCATTTTATTTTCTTCACTCTCTACTGATTGTCTTGATTGGGTTAGAGATCCTTATAGCTCAGCATCAGTTGTTGGAAAGAACATGACTTTACAGGAGCAGGAGGAACTAACTGAACTGAGACAAAATTGTGGTTTCAAACTAAGATTTGCTGATCTACCTTTGAAAGTTTTTGGTTGGATACTGACAAGGAGTTCCCCATTCTGGCAAACAAAGCTATTTTGACGTTGCTCCCATTTCCCACTACATATCTGTGTGAGATCAGCTTTTCAAGCCTAATAGCTATAAAATCTAAAGAGAGAGAGACTGAGAGCTGTTGATGATATGCTACGTGCGTGTCTTTCTTCAATTCCTGCCAGAATATCAGCTTTGTGTTTAGCCAAACAGGCCCAGGTTTGCACTGAGTAAGTGAACAGAAATATGAACAATTATAAAATACTTTATTATTTCATAATAAGGTAATTATAAAAAATAATTCTAATTATTTGATTCCCATTCAATATAAGCACAGAGTTAAATATTTTTGTTTTTGTTTTGTTTTTGGCCACACCCAAAGACACTTAGAGGTTACTCCTGGCTATGAGCTCAGAAATTGTTCCTGGCTTGAACCACGATCCATCCTATGCTAGCACTTGCAAAGCCTTATCACTAGCACCATGATTCCAGCCCCAGAGTTAAAATTTTTTAACTTTCTAATGATAGTGTGCCTCAGGATTTTTTTCATGAAAAAAAGTGTGCCTTTGCACAAAAAACGTTGAAAACACTGAAATAAGAAAATAGTTTTCTCTTCCCCATCACTTCAGTTTTCAGGCAATACTTCTTTAATTATCATATGCTCCTAGTAGATAACCTAACAAATATGTTGATTTAATGGCACAATAATACCTATTATGCTACTAATTTTATATGTATTTGGAATTTAACCTAGCTTTTAACTACAACTGTAAAGCAATTCCATGATAATTTAGTACACTAAAATTAATAGTAGATGCTAAATAAAACTATTATATATATAGCAAAAGATCTCCCATATTATTATTTTAAAACATTTATTGTTGATCTCTGGACCAGCCAATAGATTTACTTTGTGAGGACACTAACTGTGACTAAATTAAGACCAACATTATTGAATTAGTTGTAGATTTTATTGCTTTTATAGTTTCCTCATGTATTACTGTATATTTTCAACATAGAGAATTATGCCAAATTTAACAAAGATACTTTTTCATTTTTCTTCCCAGTCTGAAATAAATATTTTTTTCTTTTCCAGTTCCTCTGGCTAGAATTTCCAGGACAATATTTAATACAGTGGTAATAATAAAAACTTATTTCTGTTTCTAAACATACTTGGAAAGTTTTGAGTCTTTCACCATTGAGGTGAATGCTACCTGTATATTTCAATTGTTGTTTAAATATCTTTTGTCATTCAAAAAATCTTCTTAATATTCTAATCTTTCTAAGAGCTATATATTTAATTTTTTTTTCAATTAAAGAATCTTGATTTACAAAGTAATTGACAGCTGAATTTTTGGCATGTAATATTTCAACACCAATCACAACCACTGTCAACTCCTTCCAGCAATATTCCCATACTGCATCATCTCCCACATCCCACAGCTCATCCCCAGCCCCACCTCCCACTCCACACCCTGTCATCTTAAAAGGCACATTCTGAAAACTTTTGTAATAAAATGCCATTGAGTTTTTCAAGATGAATTACTTCCAGGTAATTAAAATCCTGTAAACATCACAGAGCAGTAAGCACTAAGCACAGTGAACTACTTAATAAGTCTTTGCTGAGTTGAACCAATTTGAAAACAGAAAACACCAAAAACCTGGAATTAAATGGTGAAGGACATTCTTTGAATAAATTATCCTCATTTTCATTTGGAAACATTGCATTTTTCTCTCTGCACAAGAATGTAGCTTATATCCATGAATAAAATGATTCATTTTACATCAGATACATTTTTACTATGCAAAGGGTTAAATCTGATCCCTAATCACGAGTTCAAATAGTTGTCTAAGAACTCTTCTGAATCTAGAAAGCTCAGTCAAATATGGGTATTGGGGAACACAAAGCCACAGTCTGAGTCTCCTGCAGAATAAGTGCAGCCTCAAGACCCTATGCCAAATAGAAGAGGTTCCTCGACAGCTTGATGTCATATTTGAATATCTGAGAGCGTCCTCGAATTAGATCATATTACATATATTTTTCAAGTCTATTAACATCAGAGAAGTATTTTGCAGAAGCTTCTTGTGGTTTTCACAAGCAGTCTATTTTTTCCTCCTGGGTACATCTGTGGCATTTTTTGCTAGGTGTGATTGCTCCAGCTATGTTATTTTTCTTTTGGGCATCCTAATTGGACCTTGCTGAAGAAAAAAATCCACAAGGAACATGCAGTACAAAATAATATTTGTCACTGATGTGGTAGAAATAGAAAATTACACAAACAATTTGGGAATTATAGGTTCATCACCATGAGGTGAAAAGTTATAGACAATTTCTCACCCTCAATTATCTATTGGTTCCCTGTTGTATCTGAGCCAAACTCTTGGTTTCTTCACATGCCTCTCCAGCTTCTACTGAGTTAATTCCAAAACTCAAAAGTGTCAGGCAAGAGTGACATTGGCCAGGTTCTTAGTAAATAACTTCGAGGGAAATAATATATGTTTACATGTAACTCATAATTGATATCTAAACTTCCTTTTGGAAAAAAACACATTTGAGGGAATATTTGACTATCTTGGGGGCAAGAAATGACAGGATGGGAAGAGAAGAGAAGCAAGCAAGGGGAATGATTGAAAACATTTGACTTGGCTTAAAATAAAAGTACATATTTCACACATATTTTTAACCAACCCCAAAAGACAGCCTGACTTCGAACATGTTGAACAGGAAACCATTTATGTTGGAATGCTTGCTAAGCCCATCCAAAACACACACACACACACACACACACACTCACAAACACACACACACTTCTAATACCCCTGGGCTATCTAAAAAGAGTTGGGGTGAAAATATTTTATTTATATGTGAAATCCTGCTTCCTGTTTTATTTTTTTCATCTTTGCCAACACTGTTTTTCAAGCTTAATGAAAACCAATGGGAAATCTATTTCATTTTTCTTCCTAGCCCTTATTGACCCAGCTGTATGTTCTCTCAATTTATAGGCCCTACCTGGCTTGAAGACCAAAGTAAAATAGAAGGTAAAGACCAATTTTAAAATCTCTTGGTTGGTGTGGTTAAAACGGAATTTGCGCTGAGCAAGCTTGTTATGGTATCAATTTCAAGTTCAGGAGGGTGTGGAACCTGGGCTTGCCTTGGCTTAGAAAATGTGTACATGCATTCAAAATACTGAAAGGAAAGTATATAAAGAAGAAGGGAGAAAGAACATGTTCTTAGTATGAGATAAATGACATAACACCTGCATCCTTTTAAATTTCAAAAAAAAACAGTCCTGGTTATCAAAATTTTTTTTAATATTTTGGAGAAGAAAATGGAAAGGCCAAAATCATTAAGAAGTCTAATTAAATCAAAATGTTTCCCAAAGCTTTTCTATATTTTTGAGTGCATTATATTATGCTTAATTTTGAGGGTGTGTTCTTTTAGAATAAAATGAATTCCAGATGGGTATGTTTTATATTGTATACCTATTGCTCTGATTATCATGCTTTCATTTCTTGAGAATTCTGAGTCAATATGCAATAAAACATTTTAAAGAAAATCTGCTGAAACCAAATGGAAATCCAGCTTAAAGTTCAGATTTCAAAATTTTTGAACTCAAACTAATTTTCCCAGAAAACTAACCACATACTATGGAAATCCATTCACTGAAATAAGTTTTATAATTGAACACTTTGTTTTAAATATTTCAAGATATGGGAAAAACACTGTAAATACTTGAACTCTAATAAATTTTCAACATTGCCTGCTTAAGTTATGTTTCATTTTTATGTTCATGACAAAATAACATTTTGCATTCTACCATCCTGGGAAATTCACTTTTCCTTCTCATTTATTGAAAGTTGAAGGCAACAAATAAGTTTTACATTTTTGTGGTAATCTTTAATTATATGGAAATGCAGTATGTTAGGTTTTTTTGTTAAATGAGATTTCAAAATTTATAAATATATCTTATAACATAAACTTGTATTTATTCTTTTTTTGGGGGGGGTCACACCCGGCAGTGCTCAGGGGTTACTCCTGGCTCCATGCTCAGAAATTGCTCCTGGCAGGCACGGGGGACCATATGGGGCACCGGGATTCGAACCGATGACCTTTTGCATGAAAGGCAAACGCCTTACCTCCATGCTATCTCCCGGGCCCCATAAACTTGTATTTATAAATTTGAAGAGAAACTCTGACTCCATTCTAACATAGAAATATTTTTGGCCACAGAGTCACACTATTCTTCACATTGCAAGACAGAACTTCGGAGCACACAATTAACTGTGGACCTTAAAACTTATTTACCCCACAACTCATTTTTAAGAAAGGTGATGTGAGAAATTTCTAATATATATTCCCTGTTATTTTAAGTCTATTGTCAACTCTGCTGCACTGTCAGCCATCTGCAATAATTATCACAACTGTTCTTGCAGAATACTGGGAGTAGTTTTCACATAAAATTATAGCTCTTGGAATTCCCTATTATTGCATTATCACTTCCAAGTGCCTGTGAATACTACTATCAGTAGTGTGCCATTCAATAAGCTATTGCAATATGAAGAAAAGGTTAATTGCTGCATTTATATGTACATCGAACCACCATTTCAAGATACGAACTTGATGGTGTCACTGCACACTGATAACACAGATATAACCCAGCTCTGACACATGATTCATGGCATATACACCCACCCAACCAATTATGATCTCAGAAGGAGGATTGGGCAGTAGCACACATATCTAGTATTCATGAGACTCTGACTTCAATCCCCAGCACTACTTATACATGGAGAAACACACACACAGTATACAAAGAGTATCATTCCCTTTTAAGTGCAAGACTTTCAAACAAATTTATTCCCTTTATTTCATGACCAAAAAGTCAAAATATCATAAAGACTGAGATATTGAGTTCAACATGGGGGGTGGTGGGAAGTAAATACTTGAAAAGTCCAGGAAACCTTCCTAAATTGTTCAATTGCATTTTTCCCTCCAGTATCTAAATAATATTCTTGTTGATAATATCAGAGAGTACTCTGGTTGATGTATGTGACAATTGTTTCCTTTACTTCTCTTTTGTCTCCCAGGGCTAAAAATATATCTCCACATCTCTCAATACCAAGTAAAATCATCTTGCTCAGCAAATGATGCAAATTACACTTGACTCATGTCTTGGTTCCTGACAGCCTTCTAAACAAAGAACCCCACCCAAGTGTTATATAAACAAGGCTCTTTAGTCCTAAAGACTTACATAAATCTGAAGGGAAATTTGTACTCTTTAATTCAGATTTTTATAATTTAGAGCATCTTTGCATTGGAGGAAATTTTTAAATTGAGAAAGAAAAAAAAGTATGACTGGGCCAGAGACCTAGTACAGGTATAATGGTCTTATGCATCCTGCCAATCCCACTTCAAACTCCCAGGCCCACAAATGGTCTGAGAATTGATAAGTATTGTACTTTAGCATACAGTCAGAAATAGATGCTGTATATTACTGAGTAAGCTCTAGAACTAAAATAAATAAGTAAATAAGTAACAAGAAAAGGAAACAAAAGAAAAGAAGCAAACTGAAGTAAAAGAAACAAACACAAAATGTTAAAAAGTTAAAAAAGGGGCCCGGGAGATAGCATGGAGGTAAGGCGTTTGCCTTTCATGCCAAAGGTCATCGGTTCGAATCCCAGTGCCCCATATGGTCCCCCGTGCCTGCCAGGAGCAATTTCTGAGCATGGAGCCACGTGTAACCCCTGAGCACTGCCGGGTGTGACCCCTCCCCCCAAAAATGAGACCCCTGCTATGTGATTACCAATTGGGAGAGACTGTGCATGTTGCCTGTGCGCTTTTCTACTGTTCTATCTTCTGAAACTCTCCTAAGTGAGCCGAGAGGTGTACAGCAAAATCGCTAGTTTAGAGCTGCCTAGGCAGAAAAGTCGAGGAAGAATGATTCATCTGAGTGAAAACCAGCTATCAGAGTTAACTTGCAGAAAAGCAAGTCAGGTGGAAGGAATCTACCCTTGATGTGATTACTAATTGGGAGAGACTATGAGTGTCGCCTGTGCGTGATTCTCTACTGTTCTATCTCCTAAACCTCTCCTAAGGGGGGGTGGAGCAGCAAAATCACTGTCTTAGAGACTCCAGAAGAGCATGGTAACTCCGCTTTGCTTCATGGCCACATGCTCTTTCTAACAAACAGCACCATAACACAGAGGAAAAAAATCACCCTACACGTGTGACAATGGGAAACCTCACAAGGAAACACCAAGCACAGAGAATGAAGATATAGCTCTGATGACCCAAAAACTACCAACAATCTGATTAACCTCTCAGATAAGGAGTTTAGAATAGAAATATGGAAGATCCTCATGGAAATCAAAGACAACATAGCTCTAGCTGTACAGAACACAAAGACAGAAATCAGAAAAATCCAAACTGAAATAACAGATCTGAAAAACACAATAGCTGAGCTGAAAAACTCAAGGGAAAACCTCTCCAGCAGTGTAACAGCAGTTGAAGAGAGAATTAGTAAACTGGAAGATCAAATGCAGAACAGCTCCATATAGCAGAAGAGATTGGAAAAGAACCTTAAGGCAAACAATCAGACAATGGACAAAATACTCAAAGAATGTGAATCGATGAAAATAGAAGTCTTTGATAAACTCAACAGGAACAACATAAGAATCAATGGAGTCCCAGAAGCCCAGGAAGTAGATCCCCAGGAAGAATCAACAGTCAAAGACATCATCACAGAAAAACTCGCAGAGCTAAAGACTGCATGCAATATATCCTTAGTGAGAGAATAGTAGCAGCTAAAAGAGACCCAAAGAAAAATACTTCAAGACACATCCTAGTCACAATGACAAATCATACATATAGAGATAGAATACTGAAAGAAGCAGGATGAAAAAAGGGAAATTACATTCAAAGGAGCATCCATAAGATAGACAGCAAACATGTCACAAGAAACTTGAAGACAGTGGTGGGATATTGTGTAAAGACTAAATAAAATGGAGGCTTTGCCTAGAATATTGCACACAGCCCGACTCATGTTCAGGTCTGAAGGAAGGATACATAGCTTCATGAACAATCAACAGCTCAGAAACTTTACAGATGCAAAACCAGCCTTAGATGAAATACTGAAAAATTTATTTTAAGACAAGACAGACCAACAGACATGCAAAACTTATACACAAAGATGACATTAAATCCCATGGCATTCCTTCCCCACATGTCAATGGACTAAATGCACCAGTTAAGAGACACAGAGTGGCGAAATGGATTAAAAAGATGAATCCGAGCATCTGGTGCCTATGAGAAATATACTTGAATAGTCACAACAAACATAGACTCAAAATTAAAGGCTGGAAGAAAATCATCCAAGGAAACAACACCCTTAAAAAGGCTGGTGAACATATTAATATCAAATGACACAAAATTTAGATACTCAGAAAACTTGTAAGGGACAAATATGGATACTTCGTAAAATCAAGAATATGTGCAATGGGAAGAAATCACAGTTCTAAACATATACAGCACTTATGAGACCAAAAATTATCTATTATAATTATCGACAAATTTGAAAGAAGACATCAATAATAACACAATAAATGTGGGAGGCCTCAACATGACACTGTCAACACTTGATAGGTCAAGCAGACTGAAATCCAACAAAAATATACTAGCCCTGAAAAGAGAAATGGAATAACAAGGCTTAGTAGATATATATAGGACACTCTATCCCCAGAAATCTGAATACACATTCTTCTCCAATGTACATGCATCATTATTGAGAATAGACCACATGCTGGCACATAAAACAAACCTCCCTAAAATCAAGAGGATAGAAATTATGCAGACTACCATTGCTGACCAGAAAGCTCTGAAATGAGGTGTGAACTACAAAGGGACACAGAAAAAGAA
Source organism: Crocidura indochinensis (assembly GCA_004027635.1). NCBI lineage: Eukaryota > Metazoa > Chordata > Mammalia > Eulipotyphla > Soricidae > Crocidura > Crocidura indochinensis. The sequence goes on from PVKC010000800.1 coordinate 35,259, forward strand.
CTTTAACAACTGGAAATTAAACAGCCAGCTACTGAACAACCAGTGGGTCTGAGATGAAATCAAAGAGGAAATCAAAAATTTCCTGGAAACAAATGACAATGAAGATACAAAAGACCAGAATCTATGGGACACAGAAAAAGCAGTACAAAGAGGTAAATTTATAGCGTTTTAAGCACACATCAGGAAGGAAGAAGGGGCATACCTGAATATCTTAATGACACAGCTCATAAAATTAGAAAATGATCAATCAAAGGAACTAAATATAGGGAGACAGAAGGAAATAATGAAGCTTATAGCAGAAATCAATGAAGTACAAACCCAAAAATCAATTCAAAAGATCAACAAAAAAAGTTGGTTCTATAAAAAAAAAACCAAGAATCATTGACCATTGCAAAACTCAAGAAGAAAGATAGAAAGTTGATAACCCGTATCATAAATGAAAAAGCGGAAACACTACAGTTATTGAAAAGATTCAAAGGGTAATCAGAGACTACTTTGAGAAACTCTATGCCACCAGATATGAGAATCTGATAGAAATGGATAAATTCTTGGACACTTACAACCTTCCATAGTTGAATAAGGAAGATGTAGCATATCTAAACTTCCCCATCACCATTGATAAAATGACAATGGTAATCAAATGTCTGCCCAAAAAGAAAAGCCCAAGCCCAGATGGATTTTCAATAAATTCTTTAAAACTTTTCAAGAGAAACTATTACCAATCCTAGCCAGACTTTCGTGAATTTGAAAAAACAGGAACACTTCCAAACAACTCTTATGAACAAAACATCACCTTGATAGCAAAACCAGACAGAGATGCAGCCAAAATAGAAAATTACAGACCAATATTCCTGATGAACACAGATGCAAAGATCCTCAACAAAATCTTGGCAAATAGGATACAATGCCTCATCAAGAAGATCATTCACTATGATCAAGTATGTTACATCCCAGGAATGCAAGGATAGTTTAACATCTGTAAATCTATCAGCATAATGCACAACATCAACAACAAGAAAAATAAAAATCACATGATCATATCAATAAATTCAGAGAAAGCATTTGATAAGATCCAATTCTCATTCTTGATAAAAACTCTCAGCAAGATAGGAATAAAAGGAACCTTTCTCAATATAGTTAAGGCCATCTACCACAAGCCAATGGAAAATATTATCCTCAAAGGAGAAAAAACTGAAATCCTTCTCTCTAAATTGTGGTACAAGATAAGGCTATCTGCTCTCACCACTGTTTTTCAACATAGTACTGGAAGTGCTTGCTATAACGATTAGGCAAGAAAAAGATATCAAGGGAATCCAGATAGGAAAGGAAGAAGTCAAGCTCTCACTGTTTGAAGATGGCCTGATACTTCACTTAAAAAACCCTATAAACTCTACCAAAAAGCTTCTAGAAACAATAGATTCATATAGCAATGTGGCAGACTACAAAATTAACACACAAAAATCAATGGCCTTTTTATACACCAATAATGATAGAGTTGAAATGGACATTAAGAAAACAACCACATTCACATTAGTGCCACACAGACTCAAATATCTTAGAGTCAACTTGACAAAAGACTTGAAGGAGCTATACAAAGAAAACTATAATATACTGCTCCAAGAAATAAAAGAGGACATTAGGGAATAGAAGCACATACCCTGCTCATGAATTGGCAAGATTCGTATCATTAAAATGGCAATACTCCCCAAAGCATTGTATAGATTTAATCAGATCAGTGGATTAGGATTGAGTACTCAGAGAATATTCCCCAGACATACAATTACCTAATTTTTGATAAAGGAGCAAGAAATCATAAATAGAGCAGGAAAAGCCTCTTCAACCAGTGGTGTTGGCACAACTGGATAGCCACTTCCAAAAAAGTGAACTTACACCCCCTGCTAAGAGCATGTACAAAGGTAAAATTCAAATGGATTAAAGACTTTGATATCAGGCCTGAAACCATAAGGTATATAGAACAACATATAAGTAAAACACTCCATGACATTGATACTAAAGATATCTTTAAGGGGGAAACAGCACTCTCCAAACAAATTGAAACAGAGATAAACAGATGATATATACTAAACTAAGAAGCTTCTGCACCTCAAAAGAAATAGTGCCCAGGATACTAGAGCTGGGTATTCACTCAATACTCATCGAATAAAGGGCTAATATCCAAAATATACAAGGCACTAACAGAACTTTACAAGGAATAAAACTATCTAATCCCATCAAAAAATGGGAGAAGAAATGAACAGACACTTTGATGGCCAAAGGCACATGAAAAAATGCTTCTCATCACTAATCATCAGGGAGATGCAAATCAAAACAACTGTGAGGTACCACCATGCATCACAGCGATTGGCACACATCACAAAGAATGTGAACAAGCAGTGCTGGATGAGGATGCGGAGAGAAAGGAACTCTTATTCACTTCTAGTGGGAATGCCGTTTAGTCCAACCTTTATGGAAAGCGATATGGAGATTCCCCCCAAAACTGGAAATTGAGCTCCCATACAATCCAGCTATATCACTCCTACAGATATACCCTAGGAATACAAAAATACAATTAAAAAATCCTTTCCTTACACCTATATTCATTACAGCGCTATTTACAATAGCCAGACTTTGGAAACAACCAAATGGCCTTCAACAGATGAATGGCTAAAGAAACTGTTGTACATATATACAATGGAATTTTATGCAGTTTTCAGGATATATGAAGTCATAAAATTTTCCTATACATGGATGTACTTAGTATCTATTGTGCTAAGTGAAATAACTCAGAGGAAGAGAGATAGACGCAGAATAGTTTCACTCATCTATGGGTTTATTGAAAAATAAAAGATGTTTTTCCAATAATCCTCAGAGACAAAGAGAAGGGCTGGAAGGTTCAGCTCACACATGAAGCTCACCACAAAGAGTGGTGAGTGCAGTTAGAAAAATAACTAAAGTGAGAACTATCATAGGAATATAAATGAATGAGGGAAGTAGAAAGCCAGTCTAGAGTACAGGTTGGATTGGAGTGGGGTGGGGAGGGGGGAGATTTGGGACATTGTTGATGGGAATATTGCACTGGTGAAGGGGGATATTTTTACATGACTGAACCCCAACTACAATCATATTTGTAATCAAGGTGTTTAAATAAAGATATATAAAATAAAAAAAGTAAAGGTCTGGAGTGGTACATAAGAGATAAGGTGTCTCCCTTGCACGCACTAGCCTAGGATGGACAGCGGTTTGATTCCACCGGCCTCCCATATGGTCCCCCAAGCCAGGAGCAATAGAGCACAGAGCCAGTAGAAACTCCTGAGCATCACTGGGTGTAGCAGAAAAACTAAAAAACAAAAGTTAAAAAATATGACTATAAAAATATGCAATCAAACATTTTCCTAAAATAGCTTATGTGCCTAATTTAATCATAGTACCTTACAAAATGGTACAGTATCAACAATTGTTGTGCTTATTATTTTTGAAAAATTATGTTATGTTGTAAGCAGACTAGTATCTGTTTGTGTCCAAACTTTACCTCTATAAACTTATGATGACTTTTACACTCTCAAAGTAGAATCTGATCAGATCATATACGTTTGTTTAATCTCTTTAATATTTTCCTACCAAATAAAAAATATATACCAACATCTCAGCTAAATCAACACCAGTTCATGATGTGGCCTCTTTTAATATTCCAGTTTCTTTCTGACCTTAATCAAACTAGTTGGTCATTAAACTTGCTATCATTTGCCTACAAATTCTTCTGAAAGATCTGCACATGACTGCTTCTTCTTAGCTAGGCTTAAATGTTTCTAATTCAAGCTGTTAAGTTATTACATTTTTCTTTCTCTTCTCCAGGTTATTACTTCTCTCTTCTTCAAACAAAACCACATAACTTGAACTAACTAGTCCCGCATCCCAATTGGGGGTGGGGTATAAGGGAAGTACCAAGACTAAGCAGGTGTAGGACCACCAAGTAGCTAGCTAGGCACAGAGGGGACCACTTATCCTGGCAGCCCCGGGGGTGAGGGAAGAGGACATGTGAGGTAGGATGGGAACGGAGACGGAGGGAAGGCAATTTGGTGAAGGGAAATCCCCTGATTTTATGTTAACATGTACCTAAAATATTATAGACAACAATATGTAAGCCACTATGATTAAAATAAAAACTATAAAAAAGGAAAATGTATATTTATGTTAAAAGAAAAAAAGTTATTACATCTACTTACAGTTGAGTTGGGATATGAATCCAAGTGGTCTATGTGCATCATTAAGTAGGCCACTTTTCATAGATATAATATGCTATTTTCCTTTATTTTTAATTTTGTTCTCTGCTATATTTACTGTTTTTATTTTTAGTGGTTACCCTCACATATCTTATTTTAAAATGTTCCAAAGGGTGTTGCATGAGGAGAAAAAAATAAGAAAACCACATTCTCCCTCAAGTTCTGAACATTAGTTTCTAAATTCAAAATTCAGATTGTTGTGATTATAGTGTTAATTTGACTACAAGAGCATTTATATGAACTTCTTGGCAGGGTCTAAACCTCAAAATACCATTGAATCTATGAATACCATTGAATCTATATATCATTGAATATAAATACCATTAATCTATAAAAGAATCTGTGAAATATATATTTCAGCATTGTATCAACAGGTACATTTCTGTCTGTCTCTGTGGTTTACAAATAGAAAATAGCAGTTCTAGTTGAAAAAAAATAACCTGAGACATAAGTGTTCTAATATTCACTTAGTGTTTAGAGTAACTAGTATGTGTATATCTGTGATATCATATATACATTTCAATTTTTTAAAACACTAAATATATATTTTTAAAAGTTTACTTCAGAGAGGTTTTTCCTTATCATCCAATATACCTGTCTTAGTTTACTGATCATCATAGTGCCTGTCTTAATCATCTGTATAACCATTTTATCCCTACATTCTATTTTCATTTATTTTATTTTATTTATTTATTTGGTTTTTGGGCTTCACCCGGTGATGCTCAGGGGTTACTTCTAGCTATGTACTCAGAAATCGCTCCTGGCTTAGTGGACTACATGGGACGTTGAGGATCGAACCCAGGTCCATCCTGGCCTTGCTGCATGCAAGGCAAATACCCTACGACTGTGCTATTTTCTGGCCCCTATTCTGTTTTTATTTTTATGTATTCATTTAGATTCTGCTTTTTCTACTAAAATATATACAGGGATGCCTGTCTATATTGTTAACCATTATATTATTTTTAATTATTATATTCTTGTGGAAGGAGAGTAATAAATACCTTCTCTGTTCAGTTTGAAAACAATATGCACATATTATAGATTCTTATAACCTATTTTAGAAGTTGTTTGACATCCCATCAACAACCATGACTAGAAACTACTAATGTAAGAATTATTTTTGTTTTAGTGTGTTACAACTAACAAGCAATATAAGATAAAATATTTGGGGGTCCTTTGAAGGGGTAGTATTGGAAGGTGGTAGGGAAATTTCGGACATTAAATGTCTGAAACAACTGTATTATTAACAACTTTGTAAATTGTCAGGTTTAAATATAAGAAAAATACATATTCCTTTTAAATATAATTAATCATAGTCTTCGCTCAACTACTTGAAATGACAGATATCTAAATTTCAACCAAACATGCAACCACCTGTAACTTTTCTCATATGTCACTTGTAGTTTTTACATATATGGAATAACTAATAGAATAAAATACATTTTACATACTAGTCTTCATAAGGAAATACTCTGTAGGTCTATTTTTAAATTATTGGCTATTTAAAAAATACATAACTGTTTAATTCAAGTAATAATCAGTATAGAATCTTATATGAGCATTTAGATATTATTTTTAATAATATACTTGGAAGGAAAACTACATAGAAATTTGTGATCTGAGAATTACTAAACACAAAAATATAGTTAACAAATACAAGAAAAAATGAAGATCACAAAAAGAATTCTAAATAAATTTTAAAAGAAAGAACTTGGGGAAAATAGTTGTCAAAAACTATGACAGATCAGGGGCTGAAATGATAGCACAGAGATTAGGCCTTTGCCTTGTATGTGGCTGATGGTAATTTCTGATCTCAGAGATAGGAGTAACCCCTGAGAATCACCAGGTCTGGCCTCAAAATAAAACAAAACAAAAATATGACAAATCAAAATATTAATAAACAAATAATTTCTATAAAGAAATTGAGGAAGAGTAAGCAATAGCCTATAGGAATAAAGTATATAAGAAGACATATTTTTGAAAAATACTTATAAATATATAATAAAAATGAAAATTAACATTGATAAACATTTTTAAGACAAACTCTTATTGATTCTTAATAGTTTGGCCAGGTCTCATGTCTATTGCAGACATGGGTCCTCATAGAATGTATTTTGTGTGGTCTCATTATTTTTTATTTCATATTTGTCTGTTCATATGCCTGCTTTCCTTTCATGAAGGATTTCATCCCCACTAGAAGATGCTGAGATTCAAGACGCCTCCCGCATTTTGGCACTCAATGTTTGGGGGCATTGAGGAAAGCAAGTCGTCTCTCTCTTTTCTCTTCTTTTGTTGTTTCATTTTTATTTTTCGGTGCATGAAGCAGGAACCTCGTCAGAGTGCCTAGGATTCCCTGAACAGCAACAGGTTTAAGACAAGAAGGTAACAGAATTTTCCTAATGTTTTAAGGTAGAAGTTCACAACTACATTAACTAAACAACAAAGTAATTTATCCTGGTTGTATGTACATAAAGTTAGTCCCTGGTTCTTTAAGGAATAGGATGGCCCAGGATATTCTGGAGTCTAGTCTCAGAAACAAAAAGATACACAAAAAAAGCCCATCTGGCAAGTCCTCTTCTTCTTCTTTTTTTTTTTTTACCAGAAGACATCTGCTTTATTCATACCCTAGCCAAAATGTGTGGCCTATCATAATCATTTACACTGGATCCTATTCAACTCTGCATTGTACTTTACCACTCAGCCTTCTCTCCTCCTTCTACCTTTCTCCATCCTGCATCCATGCAAATCCCCTTTTGACCATGAGGCCAAACCTTTTGTAACCTCCCCAGAAATGGGAGGGTCTTTCTTGTAGGTAAGGTAAAACGAAGAATGGGGAGTATGGTAACAATCTCCCCCTCCCTGAATATAAAAGAAGGGTAGTAAACTCTTGTAATCCTGACTCCGCCTTTAACCAAAGGGGGGTAATATTTCCATAACCACAAAGTTTAAAGTATAAAATTAACATATTAGCCTTTTCCAAAAACAACTTTTCTGCAAAATACACCATACACCTGTAGCTTAAAATTTTCTTAGTGCTTTCTACCAAGCACTATTCTGGAAATTCCAAGTTCCTATACCTCTTAATGCTATTTAAAATCAAGCATTTTATTCTGGAACTTTCATGTTCCTATATTTCTTAATGCTATATAACCTTTTTCCTGGAACTGTCATGTTCCTATTAAACTTCCCTACACACAATTACAAGATTATTTATACAGAACATACATTTTAAAAACGGGCTAATACATCAAAATACACAGTAAAACAAATTTGCAATTGAGAACATTAACTATGGAAAACAATAAAGCATATTTAAATCAGCAAGAAAATAACTTCAATTAAGAGATACACCTGAAGCAAAGTTAGATGCAGGCGGTTTGAAATGAAATGTCTTGGGGCCCGGGAGATAGCATGGAGGTAAGGCGTTTGCCTTTCATGCAAAAGGTCATCGGTTCGAATCCCGGTGCCCTATATGGTCCCCCGTGCCTGCCAGGAGCAATTTCTGAGCATGGAGCCAGGAGTAACCCCTGAGCACTGCCGGGTGTGACCCGAAAACCAAAAAAAAAAAAAAAAAAAAAAAAGAAAAAGAAAAAAGAAAAAAAAGAAATGAAATGTCTTATTTAGGCTTCTCTGTTATTTCTCCCCTTCTTTAAAATTGTTATACCACTACCAAATTTTATCCCATCACCAACACCAATTGTCCAGACGTGTACAATCTGTGGCTTCCCATATTATCCCTTCAATTAGACCAATTATCCAGACGCTGGTCTTCTCCCACGTGGCTTCACTTCCATAGTCCCAGGTCCCGCAGACAGTTCTGGGTCGGAGCCACACTGATCACATTTGCTTGGTGGGGTCTTTCTCAGTTTAGCCTGTAAGCTCTCTGCTCTGCCCTGTCACAGGGAAAGGAGGGAGATCTGGTACTTTTTCTCCCGGGAGCTAAAACAACTTAAGGTCATCTGTGTCCAAAATCGGAAATTCCCAAAGTCGAAGTCCAAGTTCAGGCTAAAAATCATGATCAGAAAATCAGTTTGCTCTTAATAGTCTTTTTTCTCATTCTTTTCCAATAAAAGCCTTCCATCAGTCTCTGAGTAGGCTGAGGTTATTTTTTTGGTTTTTGGGTCACACCCGGCAGTGCTCAGGGGTTACTCCTGGCTCCATGCTCAGAAATTGCTCCTGGCAGGCACGGGGGACCATATGGGGCACCGGGATTCCAACCGATGACCTTTTGCATGAAAGGCTAACGCCTTACCTCCATGCTATGTTTTTTGTAATAAACTCTCAGTCCTGAGCCTCGGACGGGGGTGATCCAAGTTTTCACTTCCGAATCGTGTGCTGAAACAGTGAGTGCTTTTTACTATCACTAAGTATATTATAGATATGTAAACTTTAACCAGCAGCTTTTCCTAGGTCAACACTGACCCTAGAGAAAAGCAGGAAAAAATGTACTTGACTTTTAAATCTAAGCCACTTCAAGGTTTTAGATATTTCTCATTTCCCTGAGGGGGAAAGGATCTCCCCAGGGAGCCCATTGTTTAAGGAAATAAGGTCTGGGCTTTTTTAAAGTTTTCAAATTTCTCTAACTTTCATAGAAGATTTTAAGACATAAAGAATTATTTGAATAATGTTGCAATTAATTATGGTCAATTCCTTTACATAATAGTACTAATTTTGTGAGTGCATGATATTAAGAACTTAATTTCATTGACAGTTCTAAATTTAATCTTGGTCATATGATAACCTTATTAAAGCTGTTACCATTGGTCAGAATAATATTAGAAATGCTATCTGCTTATATTGATACATTATCTTCATCCTAAAAATGAGAGGTCTAGGATATTAATTTTAAGTGTCTTTAATGAACATCTAGCATTTAATTATCTATATTATTTTTAATTTTTATAAAAAGGGTGGTTTTCATAATTTCCACCTTTGAGCCTTAATGTAAGTTTTAAATACTAATTTTATAAGGTGGCATGCCCCGCCCATGAGCACTGGTCTTAATCTCGCTGCAAGCAGTGTTGACTCAAACTTGCCAGTGATTACCTCAAAAACCTTTGAGGTGAAATTCACCTTCAAAGGATGCCCTCAAATTTTACCAGATTTAAGTACTTTATTTGGTAAAAGGGACCTGTCCCCAGACTCTAAAGACTTTAATTCTTGTAGCTAATGGCATTAAAGTTAATCAGGTCCTTGATTATCAATCAATTAGTGCAAAATCATTTTCAGACATAATTATTACTTAATTTAAAACTACCTCCACTTCTGCAGGTCGCATTTGGCACGTAAAATCAGCAGAGTGAAATTACATTCTTTACTAAAGATAAATTGTTATCAATATATAGTGACCTTGCTTATCAACATCAAAATGGTAATGAGAAAGTTAGAAATAGGAGTGTAACTGTTTTAAAATAAATAGTGGATTTATGATATTGCATGATCAAACGAAATTATTTTTCTAATTGCAAATAATCTAGCAATTCTCTTATATAGAAACATTCTAGGAGTCAAGGACTTTGGTACTCTTAAACTCATGTTACAGAGCTCATAAAACTGGAACTACATAACTTATTATAACCTAAATTTGAAAATTGCAATTTAAAATTTAATGGTTGCTCTATGTGTTCAGTAAATTTGACAAGATTTTGCCTCTTTCCTTAGCATCACAAATATGTTATTGTGATACTTAATGGCTAATTAGCTTGCATATGTATATACAGGAAGCCTTCTCTGCAGTCCAGATCATTCCTCTTGCAGACAGAAATCTAAGCCAATTAGGGGACTCTACAGCCATCAATGGGTGTCCCAAAAGAGGAGATTTTTCCAATCTTACTAAATTTATATTAAAGAGCAAAACGTAAAATTCAGCATCTGGAAAATAAAATTTAAATTAATATGTGAAGAGCAACTAACTTTCTGTATCTTAGTGAATTATACGCACTTTTAGAGGACTTAAAGTGGAAGTTACTTACTGATTGTAACAGACTGATCATGAGTAACAAAGTTTTAAATAAAACCACTAATCTAACTTGAACCTTATCAGGGTAATCTTACCCTAATAATTAAAGTGAGAAAATAACAGAAAATGTAAGTCAACTGTGTTTCCTCCCTGCATAGTATTAAAGAACTTTTCTAACAATGGCAGTGTGTCTTCAGACGAATGCCAGTTAACAAGTATGACTTTCACGAATAATTTTCACATATAATACTTGCTAATTAACTTTCCATTAAAATAATAATTTCCTATTTTCTTTCAATGATTTTTTTCAACAAATTTGCTCTCCTTTATTTAATATATATAATATTAGTTATGCCAATTATGTGATTTTCTTAACAAAAATTCTTTTAAGTATAGAATAATAATCTCAGTATAATAATCTTCTGTATAAGGGGCCGGGCAGTGGCGCTGAAGGTAAGGTGCCTGCCTTACCGCGCTAGCCTTGGACGACCACGGTTCGATCCCCCGTGCCCCATATGGTCCCCCAGGCCAGGTCAGGGGAGACTTCTGAGCATCACTGGGTGTGGCCCAAAAACCAAAAAAAAAAAATCTTCTGTATAACTAAATTCAATTTAACTTGCAATTATGGCAAAATAACCAATATGCCCTTCAACAGATACATGGCTAAAGAAACTGTGGTATATATGAAATATTATGGTACACTGAAATATTATGCAGCCGTCAGGAGAGATGAAGTCATGAAAATTTCCCACACATAGATGTACATGAACTCTATTATGCTGAGTGAAATAAGTCAGAGAGAGAAAGACACAGAATAATCTCACTCATTTATGGGTTTTAAGAAAAATAAAAGACATCTTGCAATAATTTTCAGAGACAAAAGAGAGGAGGGCTGGAAGTTCCAGCTCACTTCATGAAGCTCACCAAAAGAGTGATGAGTGTAGTTAGAGAAATAACTACATTTAGAACTATCCTAACAATGAGAATGAATAAGGGAAGTAGAAAGCCTATCTAGAGTACAGGCAGGAGTGGGGTGGGGAGGAGGGAGATTTGGGACCTTGGTGATGGGAATGTTGCACTGGTGATGGGGAGTGTTCTTTACATTACTGAAACCCAGCCAGAATCATGTTTGCAATTAAGGTGTTTAAATAAAGATATTTAAAAAAGTAATCCCATTCACAATTGTGAATTGCACCAAGTACCTAGGAATCAGCCTACCAAAAGAAATGAAAGAAAAAAAAATAGTTTAACCAATAGATATGCTTATAAGTTGAAATAATAATATATATTATTATTATATTTATATATTATGTATTACATATATAATATAATATATATTATATATTATAATGTAATATAATATATATTATATTTCTAGAACAAATTCTAGAAATTTTAAAATAACCTTATAAATTTTTCAATTATTTTTATCTCATTTAAAGGTGAGAAAACTGATATGTTAAGAAGTTAAATCACTAAGCTAAAGGCACCTAGTTGGCAAGCCTTAGGGCTTGGCTTCAAACCCAGGCAGACTGACTCCAGAATCCACAGTCTAACTCCTACACACATTACCTCACAAGTCTTCCCATAATATAGAATATAAGATAACCATTAAAATGTTTTAAGCACTATTTAATGATGGGTTTAAATTATAATTAGAGGAAAAATCATTATAAAATATACATGTGGCATTATTTCAACTTGTTAGAAAAAAATATGTAAGTAGAAATACAAAAAAATGGAACTTGGAAGCAAATTTTCTTTATGTTCACACTGCTTTTTTATGTTTTTATGAATGCATTGATTTTATAAAAATGTTAATTCTGCAGCCAGAGTGGTAGCACAGCGGGTAGGGTACTTGATCTGCATGGACCTAACTTGGGTTCAAAACCAGATGACCCCAGATGACCCTGAACCCAGGAGGATTGATCCTGCAAGTGTCTCTTCAAATTTCATGTATATACACAAATGTATATACACATATATTTTATTTCTATAATCACTGAAAATACAGCTTTCTAAAATCAATTTATAAATATGACTGCATATTAGAATAATTTAAATTTTCTTCACTTATTACCTTTCTAATTATATTCTTGGGCTAGTACTCCCTGGCCTTTTCTCCAATGCTGTACTGTGAAAGCAGCAGCTGTCCATTGGCCATGGCCACGGTTAGAGAATGCATTTTTGTGATTATTTGAAAATTACTTTTTAAAACTTTTTATTTTAGGGGGTCACACTCAGAAGCACTCAGGGGTTACTCCTGGCTCTGTGCTCAGAAATCACTCCTGTCAGGCATGGGGGACCATATGGGATGCAAGGCAAATGCCCTACCGCTGTGCTATCTCTTCGACCCAAAAATTCCTTTTTTTTATAGACATGATTACGATATTCATGGCTCAAGCATTCTACTGCTTCTATTGAAGAAAAAAATCTTCATACTTTTTGAATATTCAATTTCACCAAATAAGAAATAGACAAATGAGAAGAAAATGATTGTTATTTCTTGGTGTTTCTTTTCCTTTTTTTTCTTTTTGTCAAGGATATTGAGACATTACTATCAATAGTTACTGCTGTATTTTTTAAACCACAACCCATTATTATGAAAAAAACAAAACAAGCAAGTAAACAAAAGTATATTCAATCTTTTGATGGAATGTATATGTTGCTTACTTCTAAAATGCTTTAAGGTATTTCAGCACACTGCTTTTCTTTGAAGCCTAAAACTACTAAGGACAGAAAAATATGAACCCTTCTATATATAAAAATTAAAACATGTTTACTTATAATATTTTACTTTATTATCACAATATTCCTTTGAAGTAATAAAGATGCAACAAAGCTATTGGTAGACTTGCAAATTAAAGGCAAACTATGACTTATAATTATTTAAAAAACATACAACTTGAATTGCTAAAGGTACTTGAATACCACAAGCTTTTAAAGGCTGTTAACACTGACCACTAGTAATAAAAAGCAATGCACAACTAAATGAATGCAGGAATTATGGTTAGGGCAGATTGCTAGTTGGGTCTGGCTGGCTACAAGATCTGAAATAAAGCACTGGCAATACTATAATAATCTTCTCATGCTATTCTTGAGAGTCGGTAATTTTTTTAAATTGTATTTTTTAATCTTTTTTTAAAAATACAATTTTTATTTTGATCATAGTGGACAGCCTTGCCTAGTTCCTGAGTTTAGTTGAAATGCTTCTAGTTTTTCACCAGTGGTTTGTCTATCTTGTTTATTTTTTTAAAAACCAACTCCTGGTCTCATTGATTTTTTGTATTGTTCTTAGTTTCTATGTTGTTTATTTCTGCTCTGGTTTATATTATTTCTTGCCTTCTGGTTGTGGTTGGATTTCTTTGCTGCTGTTGTACCAATTCCTTGAGGTGATCCTTTAAACTGTTGGTTTTGTCATTTTCCTGTTTTTTGACATAGGTCTGTATTGATATGAGTAGCCCCTTATTACTGCTTTTGCTGTGTCCCACAGATTTGACATGTTTTCTCTTCAATATCATTTGCCTCAAGGAATCTTTTTATTTCTTCCTTGATTTGCTCTTTGATTCAGTTGTTGTTAAGCAGCATGTTGTTTAATCTCCAGGTATTAGTTTTTCTCCATTGCTTCTTCTTGTAGTCAATTTTGACCTTTCTAAAGATCCTTATATTTGTGATCTTATATAGGTTAAATTTGTATCCTAGGACACGGTTTATTCTGGAGAAGGTTCCATGTGGGCTTGAGAAAAATGTGTATTCTGTGAGTTGGTAATTTTTAAAATAGCTGAAAACATATTTAGTTTGACTTTCATTTTATTATTTTATTTTATTTGACTTTCATTTTATTATATATTTATTATTATTTTGACATTCATTTCATTTTCATATTTTATTTTGAATTTCAGTTTCTTACAAGCTATTTACCAGCTCCCAGATTATTGGACAGAATTTTAATATTTTAATTAGTTTATTTTAGGGTAGTATCTACATTAAGTTCAATAGCCTTGGATAGTATAGCCAGCTTTATTTGGGTATAACCGGTGCATAACATTGTATCTTAAGGTAGTTAGACATTGCTTTGGTATGCATATGTTGTAATATAATAACTACTTTCACATTGGTTAATAATCCATGATATCACATAATTTCCATTTCTTTTTTTATAAGAAGTTTTAAAATCTACTCTCAACTTCCAATTATGTGACATAATATTGTTACCTATGATCACAAAACTTATAAAGTAACTCAGGTTGTATTTATCTTTCAATCAGCAGTTTGAGTTTAGATTTTATGGTGGTGGGGTAAACAGACACTAAGTGATGCTCTTTGCTTACTCCTCGCTCCATGCTTAGCGGTTAACCCTGATTCTGAGCTCATAGCCAGGAGGGGTGGATGAAAAAGTTATATGAAAACTAGCTAAGATAATCAATTAGGAACTAATAATATTTTCTAATTTTACTGTGAGCACAGAACTTAATCGAGATACTTCCTACCTGCACGTTTCAATGACTTTCTATTCTACTGGGAATATAATCCAAACCACATAATCTGTTCTAAACAAACAAACAGAGTTTTCTATAATATGACTATTTGCTTCTTATCTAAGTTGATTTATCTAGCCAAGTAAATTTGGGGTTTGTTTTGGGGTCTCACCCACTCATGCTCAGGGTTTACTACTGGTTCGGAACTCAGGATTTACTCCTGACAAGGTACAGGGAACCACATGCCATGCTGGGAATGAATCTGGGTTAGAATTTTCAAAGCAAGTGCCTTTACTATATGAACTCTTCAGCCTTAATCTAGTACTTTTTTTTTTTTTTTTTTGGTTTTTGGGCCACACCGAAACACTCAGGGGTTATTCCTACTATGCACTCAGAAATCACTCCTGACTTGGGGGACTATATGGGATTGCTGGAGATTCAACTGTGGTCTTTCCTGGGTCAGCTGCAAACCCTCTACCATTGTGCTATCGAACCAGTTCCTGAATCTAGTACATTTTTTACACATTCCCAAACTGCATCCTGCCCTTACATGTGCTGAATATAATTAGATACTTTTGCCCTAATAAAACATTATATTAGAGAAAATGTGATGGAAAAAACAGAGGAATTAACAAGTATTTTAGCAAGTTGGAAGTGACTTTTCTGCTTTTATTCTATTGTTCATCATAGTGTAGACACAGCCTGTGAAAGAATGTTATTGTTACCATAATAGACTCCCTAATAAGTTGTGTCAGGGATTTTTCAACCATAAATTACTTTCATTGTTAAGAATCATAGATATGCTTTATTTTTAATTAATTCTTAAGAGTCTTGGACAGATGTTTAATGTTAAAAAAAATCGCATACCTCCTTTGACATTACAACTAACTATGCAGAGCAAAATAGAAACTTAGGAACTTGATTATTTAAATCTTTTTTTCCCCCACTAAGTCTTTACTGCCTTCAGACAGTCAAATTTGATAGTAGTCTTACATAACTCATTTTGAGTACAATAAGCCAAACATGTTTATCTGGAGTTCTTCTTTGTGGTATAAAACATTAAGATAACTGTGGACTTTTGAAATATATTCAACATTAAATACAATGTGTTTTTCTGCATGTAAAAACATTAGCCTCATAATAAATATAACCTTACCTTTTGTGGCAATTTGTTAATATTGGATGATCTCTCAAATGAAATGAAAGGGATGTGGTCTTGATTTCTCTGGAAACAAAAGAAATAGTTCAATTTCTTTAAAATATCCCCAATATTCCTAGTTAAATTTTTATTATGAAGTCAATTTTTTATTATGAATCTACATAAAGTAGTAATTTAAAATAAATTAATATAAATGTAAAGTTTAATATTCTAAACATAATTCTCTTTCAAAAATTGTAAAAATAATGGATAGTCTCCTTATTTTCACATTTATATAAAAGCGTTTTATTTTCATGTTCTTTAGATTACATAGATTTTGTTTGTTTGTTTGTTTTTTGGGCCACACCCGGTGACGCTCAGGGGTTACTCCTGGCTATGCACTCAGAAGTTGCTCCTGGCAGGCACGGGGGACCATACGAGGAACCGGGGGATCGAACCGTGGTCCGTCCTAGGTTAGCACAGGCAAGGCAGGCACCTTACCTTCAGCGCCACTGCCCGGCCCCCAGATTTCTTTTTTAATACAAGTTTTATTTTAATCATAGTGACTTACACATCGTCCACAGTAATATTCCAGATACATTTTAACATTGAATCAGGGGAATTCCCATCACCGAATTGTCCTCCCTCCACCTCCGTTCCCATCCTGCCTTCCATATCCTCCACCCTCATCCCAGGGGCTGCTAGAATGAGTGGTCCCCTCTGTGTCTAGTTTATTACTTAGTGATCTTATAACTGTTCGGTCTTGGCACCTCCCTTACTTTCCCCTTTAATTGGGAGGCAGGACTAGATAGTTTAAGTTATGTGGTTTTGTTTGAGGAAGAGAAAAGTAATAAAATGGAGTAAAAATCAACTATGCCGACAATGAGCATAGTCCTTCTAGAGGCTCTCATTCTTGGTTTGAGAGACAAAGGGAAAAAAAGAAGGTGAAACACCACGAAAGTTCAAAAAGAAGTATCAAATAAGATATCCAGTGAGCAAGATTACATAGATTTCTAAAGGAGTCCTTAAACTTATATAATCACAAACTATTTGAATAAGATTTGTTAGTTTTTACACCTTAATTTTAAGCAGAGAGGTAAAGTATTGAAGTTAAATAATTTGACCCTTTAGAATGAAAATGAGAACAAAAATATTTATCAAAGCATGTGAGTACAATTTGAAAGGAATGGCAAGGGAGAGACACAGATCTGTTTGTAGTCTACACAGAATGGGATCTCTAAATTCTAGGGAGAAAATGCACTATTCACATATGAAATCTCAAAAATGATTCTTTTATACATATCTCATGTCATTATACTTATTCTAATGTCTGATCATAATTAAAGCAGATACTTACTACTAATATTAAAATGTATTTTATTTCATTTTAAACAAAATGATGATTCCATTCATTATAGATTTTTCTAAAGCTAAAGGGAACCATAATTTAAATACAATGAAATCATTTTCAACATTTCAAATTAATAGTTTCAACTGTGTCAGTGACTATCGTACTTGCCAATTACACTAATTTAAACACATTCATAGTTATTATTAGTCTCAATCAATAACACTTACATGACATTTATATAGTCCTTCATGCATTAGACATTGTAAAATTGAACCCAGGTCTCAGAGATTATAGGCTGTATCAGGACCACGGTTTGATCATATATGATCCCACTACACAACACCAGGAATGACCCCTGAGCACAAAGCCAGGAGTACTCTGAGCAATGCCAAATGATATGCATTATTTATAGATAAAAATATGAATATTATTTGATTTTATTGCTTCACTACTCTTTCTCTTAAACTTTAATAAAACCCAGTCCATTTACTTCCCCTCTTATTTCCTTTTTTAATCTATCACACTGCATACCATGAAAGTATTCCTTCATCATTAAGAACAAATTTAATGGAATTCATTGAATGAATTTAATTGATAGAATTCATATTTCTAGAAGATAAAAATTAAGGCTTTGCCATAATTCTTTTATTATGGCATCCACATTTCATTTATGATGCTATGTAAGAAGTTGCCACAAGTATATGTAAATTAGATAAAAATTTAAAATTATTTTTCATGTTCTAAGATTTTTTAAAATATATTATTTTTATTACAATATTTTATTTTGACTAAAGTGGATTACATATCTTTCACAGTAATATTCTAGGTACATATTAACATTGAAACAGGGAAATTTCCACCATCAAAATTCCCCTCTCCACCCCGTTCCAAATATGCATCCCATATCCCCCTCCCTTACCCTCAGGGCTGCTAGTATAAGTGGCCCCTCTGTGTCTAGCTTGTTGTAGGGTGGGTATTGATTCTGTTGTCGTTGGCTTTGGATTTGGTGTTTAAGTCTGATCGTTTTTATTACTACTTAGTGATCTTACAACTGTTTGGTCTTGGTACCCTCCATTATTTCCACCTCAATGTGAGAGGCGGAACAAGATGGTTCAAATTATGTGGTTCTGTTTGAAGAGAAGAAAAGAAATAAAGTGGGGTAAATATCAAAGATTTTTAATAGTGAGCCATAGTGGCAAATTAGGTTTGGGTCCTCTTTTCCATATATCACCTACTTGGAATATGGAACAGTTGATCATTAAAAAGCCACACAGAGTAAACTCTTTCCATTACCTATCCAGACTTTTCTCTGTCCCAAGTTCTCCCTTCCACAACTTCTCTCTAGGCTAAGGTGACAGTTTTAATATTTGTGCTGAAAGTTTACTGTGATAACAATTTAAAAATGAGAATGGGCTGAAGGGCTGAAGAGAGAGTACAGTAGTCAGGGCATTTGTTTTGTACGCAGCGAACCCAGATTCAATCCCTAACAGCCCCCTAATCCACAAAAATATTCTTTACTCCCCCCACCAGCATCATCAACTGTGACCCCAAACCAAACAAAATTCAGGTTAAATATTTATCTGCTTAAAACTAGACTATTTCTTAAGTGTAAGTGAGTGTAATTATGCTTCTTTTTATGTCTCATTATTCCATTTCTTGGACAGATTTTAGTCATCAGTCCCTCAGAGTGATCTCTCTGAAATTTCATGCTTAAGGCTTGACTTTAGTCCATTCAATATACTTAATATCATTTTTAGGGAATGAATAACAGTTTAATACTAGAAACAACCAATATTATCATGGTCTCTAGTCTACTATCATCATCATCGTAGTGAACTAAATCTAGGTAAAGGAGGCTATTACAGTTTGGCATACAGCAAGTTATGATTTAAAAGGCAATAGATATATACTTTGAGGGTTAATCTCTCCCTCTTCAAGATTCTTGGTATAAATTATAGGGGTCCCTATTAACCCCATTCACAAAGGTTAATGACAAAGAGGCAGTTTTATTGCCCTTGTACTCCTGCTCCTGTTAAACTGCAATGACATCTCCATTGACCCTTTATAATGCCACATTAGGAAATCTTAAAGAGCCAGTCTGTTTACTTGCATTTTTCTCTATTAAAAAATCTAAAATACTCTTGGCTTAACAATAAAATACAGGGAAAGAATTTGAATAAGTTCTACGATAGACCAACATGACATTTGTCTGTTCTAGGTTTATTACATATTTGTGTAAGAATGGCTTGACATTATGATGATCCAAGCAGGTATGATCATCACAGACTTTTTGGATTTTAAAAGCAATGTGCAGGCCAGTTTTACACTTTTTGGTCCCCATGCTATTTAAAACATATTTGAACAATATTAGCAAAACAAAAGATACAAAAGCAAGTAACCCAAATTTCTACAGCAATATTTAGAAATGATTCATTTCTTGAAAAATATTAAAATTAAAAAATGCAAAAACAAATTTTCAGAAACTATTTTATATTAATTTGAGAAACTCTCAATATAAATACAATTTTTACAATTAATAGAAATATATACCTTTCAATATTACTTACTTGGTTCAAAATCTGTATTTCTTCTAATGTAGGAGTTAAATTTTGCACCTAAAATTTTTCTACCTTTGGAAGAAACTCAGTAGGAAAAAATACTTCCCCATCATGACTTGTAAGGCTCTGTCAGCAACATCATCTTGAGAATACTTGATCTGGTTACATTTAACCATTCAATGATAGTATCAAGACCATGTCATATAGAAAGAAAAAAATGCCAGAAATTCCAAGAACAGCAGAGGGCCTGCCTATTCATTCCTCGACAATCACAGCCTTTGATAGCCCAGAGCCTGTTCCTTCTGTCTTGTCTTGGAACATTAGTTGTCTAAGTCCCTGAAATTAACCTATGAAAGGGACATTAGCTCACAATACATAGAGATCTGAATTAAATCTCTATTGAGACCCAAAGTGGAAAAATTTGAAGCCCTCCTCTTACCCCATCATTCCCTTCCTTTTAAAATGCCAGCACAATAACAAAAAGTGTTTTTCTTGGTATTAATTAGCGTTGTTTTGCTCTTCTATCTCCTTCCATCAACCAACCAAGTCTAACACACTGGTATCAAGGGTCTAGTCTGTTACCTTAGAGACTGTTTCTTTACAAGGCAATGGAGTGGCAGAGGGCATGCCTTTGCTGCTTACCTTGGCAACCATGATTGCTGAATGCTGTTCTCATGAATACATGTCATTCACTGCCATCTGGACATGCCCACAGGTATAAACATTTTTTTCATGAAAGGACCAGGGAATCCACATTACTTCTTAAATGACACACAAAGCCATCTCATATGTAAAACAGCTATATCATATTTAAATTGCTGTGTCTCTAATGACATTCTTTCCAGACAAGGTCAAATTTATTTTGAGTTTAAACATCCGTCATACTTATCAGGCAAACTATTTAAGTCAGAATAGGGACTAATATATTATGATAGAGGCAGAAAGTCTGGTCCCATTCAGTGGAATACAACTGAGTTTGATCCAGGATTAAATATGGCTCCTTAGAAATTAATCTATAAGAGACTAGATATACTCATTCTTATTTCTCTAACTAAACACACAAGAGGAGAAAATTTATCTCCTGACTTGGTAAAATAATATTTGCACTGAACCCAAACAAAGGCATTTCATGTTATTCACAGATAAATAATACAGATGAAATACTCAGCATGTTCATGAGTCCAGAGTGAAAGAAACATGGATTGTGGTCAGAGATGAGGTAAAGAATAAAATAGGTTTCTATTAAGATTTACTTATAAAGAATGGTTATGAACCTTTGAAGTTAATCATAAGTTTTACCCACAGCTTTGTATATTTATGTTTCGATTTAAACAGCATTACATTTTGGTGTGACAATTTTATTAGCTTGTAATTTCTCAGATATGATTTATTTTACATATTTAAGTCATGCTCATTTACGCACACATGTAGTGAGTAGTAAATGTAGTAGTCAAATGCAGTGAGTCGTAAAATGCAGCATTCAAGTCATACATGAGAATAAAAGAAAATAAAGTAGCTTTTATATTCAAGACTTTACAAAGAATAAAATAAAATAAGATAAATCTTAGGCAATAGTATCAGTGATTTTTCCTAATATACAATACAAATAAATGAACAACAGGAAGAAAGAATAAGAGTAATGAGTAGGGGGAAAGCAGCTGACAGAGCTTGCCTAATTTTGCCACTTGTAAAAATGAGAACTCTTCTAAAAATCTTTATGGACCAATGAAAGGAACATGAAGATAGCCAGGGCACATTTTTACAAAAATTACATCACTAAATATCCCTGTCACTACCACTAAGTAATCTAACCTAGTCTCAAACATGGCTGAGTGGAAGCAGGAAATCTGTCACTCTTGCAATAACAAGTAATACTTTTTCCTTCCTTGCTGATAAAGTTTTCCAGTTCAGTAAAAATCTTTGTCAGTAATAAAAATGGTCATTTTGACCTTGAGCTTTTTCTTTTCCTTAGTTCTCTGCCTTTTGCTTCTTAAAAGTTCAGGATGTCTCAAACAGTAACTGTTACATTCTGTCTAGCAAGCTTGGACTGCAGACAGTGTGCGATATAGCCTTTTTGGAAAAGCCATGTAATTCACCCAAAAATGGAGGGAGACATTCTCCTGCCACAGCTGCCAGGTCATGGGTTTCAGAGCTCTGGGACAGACCTCTGAGTATGTTGGGGCTTTAGCAGGTAAATTAGTAGCGCCAATTCAAGCACAGAAAGCACTTCTGCAGGTATAAACAGCAGCCACACACCAAGCCAGGACCCAGAAAACAGGCAGGGAACAGCAAGAAGCCAATCAGAAAGTCTGACCTTAGGACTCATCTATATCTAGGGGCAGTTGGGGGGGTGGGGAGGAGGAGAGCAACTTTTCAGTTGACGTCCATGTTGAAAAAATCAGGAGTCTGATATTAATTGAACATTAAAAATATTTTCTCTTGTTGATGAAAGGTACTGTATTTTACAGTAGACACCACACACACATGATCATGTCATCATCATGACATTGCAGCAGCATGTCACTTAAGAAATAGGGCCTTGACAGGATATAGAAGAGATAAAGTCATTTCTTTTTTCTTTGAGGTGAGCTTTCTCGATGTTTGCATTTCAAGAACCCTCCGTTTAAAAAAAAATAAATTAATTAGCTTTCTGTATATTTACAACTATTTCTAAAATAGGCATTCAATATAGTGGGGATCACTATATTGGTTCAAAGACAGGAATAGAGGATTATATAGATCATAGATTATATAGAGAATTAATAGATCAGCATAACAAGAGTGGGACCACTACATTAATATGAGGTTATAAAATTTCTCATAAATTATATATAAAAGTTTTATGGGGCTTTCTGTGTTCTGTTTGGTTGTATTTCGGGTTTTTTTTTTGTTGCTGTCTTTATTTTTACCATATGAGATAGTATTCAGGACCTCAGCATGCAGGGCTTGTTTTCAAGTTCACTGACCTATTTCTCTACACCCAGAACTTTATTTTAATAGATTATAAACCTTTAGAGATGTTACTTATTTCTATCATTTCATAATAAAATAGAAATATATTCTATCCCACTTACAGAGTTCATTTATATTTTATAAAATTTATCATTTAAAAAGAAATTTGGGGCCCAGGAGATAGCATGGAGGTAAGGTGTTTGCCTTTCATGCAAAAGGTCATCGGTTCGAATCCCAGTGCCCCATATGGTCCCCCATGCCTGCCAGGAGCAATTTCTGAGCATGGAGCCAGGAGTAACCCCTGAGCACTGCCAGGTGTGACCCAAAAACCAAGAAAAAAAGAAATTTATTTTTAAGTTTATATTTTGTACCTTTATATTATTTTTGCATTTAAATGCAGCTCATGCAAAAATATTTATCTCAATAGCAACCAGCTATTTTTCACTCATCATTTTCTCAACTTGTTTTGCTATTGTAGACATATAAAATATCGATGTCCACTGAGAAACATACTGTCCTTAGGTCCTGATTCATTGTGATTGTACCTTAAATATTACTGTGGAAGATTTGTTATTCACTTTTGGTCACAATAAAAATTATTTTAAAAAAAGATAAAGAATTAGAAAAACTACCTTCAGGGCCAGCACAGCAGCAGTAGGGCATTTGTCTTGCACATGGCTGATCCAGGACAGACATTGGCTCGACACCCACTGTCCCATATGGTCCCCCAAGCCAGGCACGATTTCTGAGTGCATAGCCAGAAGTAACCCCTGAGCATCACCAGGTGTGGCCAAGAACCAAAAAAGAAAGAAAGAAGAAAAGGAAGGAAGGAAGGAAGGAAGGAAGGAAGGAAGGAAGGAAGGAAGGAAGGAAGGAAGGAAGGAAGGAAGGAAGGAAGAGAGGAAGAGA
>PVKC010000801.1:7174-58877 GCA_004027635.1 Crocidura indochinensis
TTTATAAATGAACTCTCAAATATTGCATTTACTTACAAAGATGTATTTGGGTGTCAGTTGCTAAGAATTTTAACTATGCATGAATTCAGCAGCATTCTTCTCTTGGAGAGGGCTGGTAATCCTCTGGAAAAAAAAGTATGATTATTGTGAATACATACTAAGAACACAGCATGTTTGAATCTCAGCTTTGCTCTTGTTCTTGATGTGACTATCGAAAGGTGTTCAATCTCTTTGAGCCTTGTCTTCTGCCTCCAGAAAGTACTGTTCATAACAGTATCATTATATAGTATAAACAGGCTCATGCTCATTAAAATATTTAGAATAGTGGCCACTACTTTGTACTAGTCAATGTTAAGTCTAGATCACTAGTAACTAATCAGATAAAAAAATTCTCTTTCTAATGTGCTACTTGCATCAGTAATGATCATAGAGTGACATATGTAGCTAATAAAAGTAGTTATATAGTAAAATATATGAGTATAAATATTCAAGGTACATAATATTTATAAGTATTGCAAAATTTGTAAGTATTATGTTTGTAAGCATTGTAAAATTGTGATAAATATTTCAATCTCTGGCCATACTGACTGACACATGTTTTCCAGAAATTTAAAGAAATTATAGTGTAGTGAATGCAAAATTAATATTTTAGAAATGGGGCTGTTAGATGAATAAACTGCACAATACATGTATTCTGACTTCTGGCAAAAATAGTTTTCTTTTTTTTTCCCTTCCAGCCAATTGACTTTGAAACAAATAGGATGTTTATCCTTACTGTCGCTGCAGAAAATCAAGTGCCATTAGCCAAGGGTATTCAGCACCCACCTCAGTCAACTGCAACGGTGTCTGTTACAGTTATTGATGTGAATGAAAACCCTTATTTTGCTCCAAATCCCAAGATCATTCGGCAAGAAGAAGGCCTTCATGCTGGTACCATGTTAACAACATTTACTGCTCAGGACCCAGATCGGTATATGCAGCAAAACATTAGGTATCAAACGGCTTGTATAGTGTCTTGTATTTTATATTTTGCTCTATGCCATGCAATAATTGGATGTGTGTGTTCTGGGTCCTATCCCTTCTATCCACTGAACTCCAGACTGAACTGCTGGAGTTCAGTGCAGTGTGAATAATAAATAAGTTGGGTAGATCAACCAAGCCTCACCTGATGTTTTTGGGAGGCAGTGCACACAATGTCAAGTCTAGAATTTAGGGCTTTACACATAATTGTCATGTACTCCACCACTAAGAGCTGTCTCCAAGATTTCTAACTTATAATTATTTGATAGTTTTCTGACACTAGATTAATGAGTATATATATCTTGAGAAATATCTATTCAACATGTCTTTGCTGGTACCTCCCCCCACTCCACTTTTAAAATAATTGTATTTATCCTCTGATTTCAAATCAAAAAATAAAAAAATGTTCTTCTGTGAGTCAATAGGGAACTTAGAGACTTACAGTGTTCATTTTTCTCCACACATCAGGAAGACAATTTATGCCAAAAATAAGATGTAAGAGCTAATTATTTTCATCTCTTACCTGTACAGTAATTATAGGATTTATGAAACATCAGTAAAGACTTCCAACCTCAGCAAAATCTAATTTACTCTTCCTGATGAGGGAGTACATGGTTGGCAAAGCATACCCCACTCAACTATTATCCATTTCTGGTGATGGTAATTTTTTTAATTAGCTCATATTTTATTCAACTTCTTTTAGAGCTGCTGCTGAACGATAACTGTATCTTCTTCATTTCTCCATATGTTTAAATCAAGTTAGTTAAATGGCAAGTTGAACTACAACTTTTTACCTGAAAATATAATATGCTATTTTTTTAATTTGAATATTGGTGACATGTACCACCCACAATTTTATAATGTATTCAACAAGAAAAATTCATTCATACATACAAATCCTACCTCAGACTCAGACTGTGGGATATTCTCTGAAGGGTATAATTTGGAGGCTTAATTCAATAGGAATTTTAATTTTCCTAGTTGCAATTATTACATTGCCTTTTCACTATGATAAAGGTGGAAAATATTAGGAGTGTTGAGTGAATAAAAATTTAACTCCTGAATTTTCTCTTAAGCGCTACACATTAGGGTTATTGCTTATTTAGAAAGCATATTTGAGAAGTTGCAGAGTAAGTACTTCTTTTAGGGCTTTTGTCTCATACACTGTCTACTCAAGTTCAATTCCTAGCATCACATATTATCCCCTGAGTCCCATCAGGAATGACAGAGCCAAGAATAGGCCATCAAAAGACCCAAACCCCCACCAAAAAAAAAAAAAAGACATATATATGAGCTATTTTTTCTGCAGCATTGCTATCAGTGAATTTAAAACAGAAATTAGACAAGAACTTAAAATGAGATCTGCACTGTCACTTCTGATTATTTTTCTCTCAGACACCTTTCTACTCTTTCCTTCATGCCCACTTTATACAACCTTCCCATAAACACAAATGCTCCAGAAATGTTTCCATGTTAAAGCTGTATTTCCAACTATATTTACAAAAGTGCAAATTAATGAACTGGTTGCATCTGGAATTAAGCCTGAAATTTCTGGTTTATTTTCCTTAAGGTTTTATGTAAAAATATTAAAGTTAATATGCTTCCATCTTGTAGATATACAAAATTATCTGATCCTGCCAATTGGCTAAAAATAGATCCTGTTAATGGCCAAATAACTACAATTGCTGTTCTGGACAGAGAATCTCCAAATGTGAAAAATAATATATATAATGCTACATTCCTTGCTTCTGACAATGGTATGTAATTTGCTATGGTTACTGTATTAACCTATGGTATTACACAGTGTATAGGTTTATCTTGAATACATTATCCAAAAGTGAGACTTCGTAGAAGGCTTGATTGTCTAGAAAACTGAACTTTATTACTCTAAGACCCTAACTTCTATTTTCTATTTCCATTGGGCTGGTAAAGACACATTATCTTTCCTTCTTCAGATATATACTATTTCAAGTATCTACATGCTGTCTATCATAGCTTCCTGTGTTGATTATAAGCTATTGTGATATTTTGGTCCTGACATGTTTTACAACTGGTTGGTTCCATCCTCAATGATACAGACTATTTTTTTCATGGCTGTTTGGTGGTTTGGGGGCCACACCCAGCCCAGCAGTGCTCAGGGTTTTTTCCTGACTGCTCAGGGATCACTCCTGGAGAGACATGGTTCACCATTTGTGGTGCGAAGGATCAAACCTAGGTCTGTTGCAGACAAGGCAAGTGCCTTACCCTCTATGTTCTTTCTCCCACCACACAGAATATTGTTTTAATAATCAACTTATGTTTTCTCCTTCATTTGTTGTGATGACCAACAGTTGCTTGATTGTAATGAACACACACTTTACTGCGCACTTCTAGATGCAGTATTCACATATGTACTTACCAGAAGGTGCACTTTTTTAGTTACTGTTCTCAGACTAGCTATGGAGTTCTCCAAGGCTTTACATTCTGCTATAATGTCACACATGTTCTAGATATCATGCTTGCTTGGGGGGTTATAATTCAGTTGTAATGCTAGTACACATCTGTCTGTGCAGGATGCACAAATAGCAGAGCTACCATTGGGCCTACACTTGGCACATGGTTTAGGATTGAATCTATTGCCTCCTACTTTCTAGAAAGGAGAGTTTACCATACCTTGACCCCCACTGGGTTTTTTAATCTATCTGTTTCTTTTTTATCTAGAATGTATTTGTTGTCATGTGTTGATAGGGTGTCTGGCATTTTTTTCTTTTTCTAGTTAATTCTAGCTGGCCATTTGTGAGGAAGTTTAATTTAGGGTATAGATTTGGGAATGTTTGAATTTTTATTTCTTTTTTTTCTGCTGGGTTCTAAACAATTATCTTGCATTAATAGCACTTTATTTTTTACATATATAAGATAAAAGTAACTAACAATGTACTCATATGGTCTGCTGACACTGATGTGTGTTTAAAATTTAAACATTCTCTGCTGAACTTGTGGGTTCAAACTCTTCTTTACCAATTTGTAACAAATTGGAAGCAATGTTCCTAATTCATTTCCTTTAAAAAATTACAATGATGGTAGTAGTATTAGCCCATGGTGTATTAAGGAAAATAAAATGACTTGTACAAATAAATCCTTTAATAAGGCAGTGCTAGCAAATATTCAAATAAATGCTTCTATTATGTGCTAAGATTTTTAAAACTGAGCTGTAATCATTTTTTAAAATAGTTTCAAGATAGGCATTTTAACAAACACTTCTTATCAACACTTTTTATTGTAGCAGTCTCAATAAACTTTCATATTCAATATACTAAGATTCAGTGGATTTTTATCTGCTGTAAATCTGTGTGATGGCAGGGCTGAAGCAATATTTATTATCCTTTCTAATATAAGAATATCTAGTATTGAAAATGGGTGGAATCAGCTTCTGCTATTTCATATCAGAACACTCAACTAATGTGTACTTTCCTGCCATTTTAACAATGGTAGATAGTAGTCCAGAGTAAAACTCAAAGAAATTTATTTTACACTATTCTGCTAAATTACAAAGAACTCTGAAATCTTATAAGTGGACACATGCATATATGTATAGATACATATATGTTATACATATATGCTTGTTGTAAGTGTTACAACACGATTTTCTTTAATTAGGGTAGATAATTTTCTTTTTGAGAACAGTAAATGTTTGGATTTTTGTAGTTAGAATGTGCATATTTGTACTTGGCCTTAAATCACAAGACTGGCTTTGGAGTCTTAGTTGTGCTCCTAATGAATGAATTGTCAAGTGTATATGACCTTTCTGCTTTAGTTTCACTGTTGTTAAGTTGGCTTTGCTTCTTGCCTCTTCTATAAAATTAATATAAATAAATGTTATAATAAAAGTGGGCATCACATGGTCTTTCAACTATTCCCCAAAATATATAAATGAGCATATAGTCATTAAAGAGCAGAGGTTAAATCGACAGATTAAATTATCACAAATGGTAGAAATATTTTACAGTGAAATAAAAGATGTCTGTGCTGACATAGCACAATTTGTTTAGTAACCCCCCGCACTTGTTTGGGAAACTATGAGATATTTATAGGGACAGAAGTCCCTTATTTGTTGACTCTGTCTTTATATGTTTAAGCTCTTTTATATGACATAAATATAATACCGTTTACTATTTTATAATGAAAACAATGCTTTACATTATAACAACACATTATGCAATCTAACCATTTTTTACAGAGCTTTTTTGGTTGATCAACAAATAATTTCTCTTTTCCATGGTCTTTTTTGTCTCATTCATGTTATTTCTTTAAGAAACTTTCAAATTTTTTGTAGCTGTGCTTGAGCTTTAAAGGCATTCTTTCCATGCACTCTTGGTTTTCCTTTAAAAACAAGGGTCATGAGATCTGATATGGTGTTCTGCTGCTCTTATATTTCTATAGGGAGGAGAGTATTCACAGGGTTAAGAATACTGGACAACAAGTAATTGCTTTCATATATGGGCATGCATTATATTAATGCTCACTGCCAATGATTAGCAGGGGCAAGATGGGGTCATCCTAGAGCAGAAGAGATAGCCTGAAACAGATCTAAAATGTCTGACCAGCTCATATGGCAACTAGAATTTTCCAAGATTACACATGGTGATAAGGTTAGGGCAAGAATGCTAGAAGCTTGAAACTTTTACTATAACTGGGACTCATGGGAAAGAATTGTCCAACCTGGTTTTGTGACTTTCTTCTTTGTAAGGAATTCCGCCTATGAGTGGAACAGGAACACTGCAGATCTTATTACTTGATATTAATGACAATGCTCCTCAAGTGTTACCTCAAGAAGCAGAGACTTGTGAAACTCCAGACCCCAATTCAATTAACATCACGGCACTTGATTATGACATTGATCCAAATGCCGGACCATTTGCTTTTGATCTTCCTTCATCTCCAGTGACTATTAAGAGAAATTGGACCATCACTCGGCTTAATGGTAAGAAGTTAATTATTTTAATATATGTGCAGTTGAGAGGTTTAGAAACTTGGTGTATAAAGTTAATATATTGGATGTTTTACAATCTTCTCATTATTCTTTAAAAGATATTTCAATCAGATATCAAAATCTCATAAATTAAAAAAATTAAGAATTTATAATTCAGCATGATAGTAATTCTTTTACTATATAAAATTAGACAACACATAAAATCTTGAACATACTATGTGTTTTCTCACTTTATTACATAATAACCATCAAACTAAATTTTCAGGTGATTTTGCTCAACTGAACTTAAAAATAAAATTTCTTGAAGCTGGGATATATGAACTTCCCATCACAATCACTGACTCGGGTAATCCTCCCAAGTCAAATACTTCCATCCTACGTGTGAAGGTTTGCCAGTGTGACTCCAATGGGGACTGCACAGATGTAGATAGAATTGTCGGTGCAGGGCTCGGCACAGGGGCCATCATTGCCATTCTACTTTGCATCATTATTCTGCTCAGTAAGTATTTCCTTATATTTTAGTGAGTATTTCTTGCTTTTTGGTTATTTAGCAAAAGTAACTTCTTCTTACTACCGTTCAAGATAATTTGTAACATCATTCTGTAATCAATAAGCACTTTTTATTTTGGCTGATGTCTATGGGATAGTCTCATTCACTTTAGAATGAGAAAATTCCTGAGCATGTTTTAAGCACTTAAAAGTTTGCAGCAATTCCAGTCAGCAAACCTCTTTCATGTCTTTTGGCATTTTCTGATGGCTTAGGGATAGGGAACCAAGACTTTTCACAGAAAAATTTAGTATCCTATATCTGGGTACTTACCTTAACATTTTAATTGATTTATGGTATATAGTTGATGATTAATGAAAATAAGCATATAGCTTTTGTATCTTTTTTCTTCATTGTAAAGCAAGTCATCAACTTGCTGGCTCCACACAAAGATGAAGGTATTTGTTGCTGAAGGACTGCATGAAATAGAGAGAAGTGTACTTCAGCTGGCACATTTAATAATAGAAATGATTACACAGCTCAACAAATTGTCTATCTTCAGAACAAGTCTAGATTAAGGAATTGCTTCTTTTTAAGATAGTTTGCAATCTCTGGTTCAACGGAATGCAAGAAATTAACCACTGGAAAGTACTTTTGGTAACTACTTGTAAGCATGCAGGTTAAAAGAATAAATTGCCTAGGCTATGTGTTTTATTATTAAATAGCAGCAGGACTTAGTTTAGTGTGCCATCATGCTATGCACCAATCACTTTCTTGAAAATGTTGGCCATTTCTTTTCTGTTTTCTCCATTTTCAAGTGCTCTGGTAATTTGGAATTCTGCCCTTTATTCTAAGCAATTACTATAGAAGCCTGAGCATTTTTCACTTCCTGTGTGGAAACTACTCTGACTATAATTTGAAACCTGCATGTTATACTAATAATCCACTTGCTAGATTTAGCCCTGGAACAATGGCAAATGAGATCATGTATCTGGCTTTCAAAGAAAGGATATTTACTTTTATGGCCAATAATAAAAATGTACTCAAATAGGAGTCATTAAATCTTTTGCTTCAGGATGTAAACTGATATCCCAGATTTTAGCGAGATGTGTTCTTAGATGTGCACTTAGGGATATGTTTCAATTTCAACTAAAATGTGATATATATGCCAACCTTATCAAGAAAGAATTAGGTATGATGGATTATAGCATGAAGAAGTGACTACAACACTGCAAGGAAATGAATTGGTGCTGATTTTAACATCAACCCTCTGGAAAATTTATGGCTCAAGACCTGGCACAAAAGTGTAAAGCATGAAATACTAGTGTTATGTCAGTGTTCAAACAATCCCCTGAGCCTTTTTGCCTGAAATTTGAAGTTTAATATGAAAGCGAATGCCCAAAAATGCAGTAGAAAAGCACCGATTTCAGGATCAGATATTGATTGTCATAACCCAAGGTACTACTCAAATCAACTTGGCATACACCACCCTTTTGAGAAATGCTGTTTGTTTTTTCTAATTTGGCAACTGTAATGATGAGAGAGCAATTAAATAACCAGTAATGATTTTACAGATACTCTGTGGGCTTGACCTTAAATTCACAAACTATCATATTAAAGGCATGTTTCTTCTAACAAGTGAAATACGTAAATGGTTATTGCTCTGCTGCAGCTTACAAAACTGGGGACATTCTCTCAGTGAGTTCAGTTCCAGAGGAAGTAACTAAAACCCATGACTTTGTTTTGGGGCCACAATGGGTGGTGCTCAGAGATTCCTCCTCCTGTAGCACTCACCCCTGTTGGTTCAGGGGATCCATATGGGGTACTGGGAATTAAACTTGGGCAAGCTACACATAGGCATGTGCTATCCTCTACAGTCTCCTTCCAGCACCCATGGAACCTATATCTCTCTATACTTTAAACCCCACACTGACCAATGACTTGCTTCTGTTCCTGAATTCAGAAATAAAAGAATTGAAGGTGCATTACAAACTTTTGAGCTACTCACTATAAATTCTTGGTGTTTATACACACTATAATTCTTGGTGTTAGGTCACATTTTTATATTTATGACATTTTAAGTGTTTTATTGATTGTTGTTTTTGTTTTTTACTTTTTTCCTGCTTAGTCCTTGTTCTGATGTTTGTGGTATGGATGAAACGAAGGGATAAAGAACGCCAGGCCAAGCAGCTTTTAATTGATCCAGAAGATGATGTAAGAGATAACATTTTAAAATATGATGAAGAAGGTGGAGGAGAAGAAGACCAGGTGAGCAATATTTCAAATAATCTAAATGAAACCTTAGTTTACAATTTGTAAAATAAGTATGTCAATAGATGCAATTTTATAATTTTGTTGTTCTCTCTGTTATCTTATCACATTATCAAGCTCTGGAATACATCACAATGTATCCTTCACATTTTTCCTTGAAGTTTTTATTCAAGGCACCAATGCCATTTTGCTTGTTTATAATAAAAAGCACTGTTTCAAGAAGCCTTATATTCAAACATAATTTCAGTTGTATTCATATGACTAAGAATGTTCCTACAATATCTAAAATATAAATAAAAGAAAAAAACTTGTCTCTACACTGATATTAGACATTTTATATGTATGACATAAAAAGACTATTAATTCCTCATGATTTTAACCCTCAAAGTTAATATATTAATTATGGCTGGCATAGAGTTGGATAGAGCCAAAAATTAACATTACTAAAGGGTCTTATATACTTTAGAAACATTTGATTAGAATCAAAATCTAGATCAATGTTTGGGGGGAGTTGTTTCTTCTTATTTTGGATTACACCTAGCAGTGCTTCTGGTTCTACACTCAGGAATCATTCTTAGTGTGGTTAGAGGGCCTTAAAGGATGCCAAGGATCAATCCGATGTTGGCCTTGTACAAAGCAAGTACACTATCCACTGTACTACTGCTCTGGCTTCATCTTTATATCCATAGTATCTGTTATGTTACCTGGTTAATAATAGTTGCTTAATGGATATTGAGTGTCCCTTCTGAATGTAAAACTATATGTTTCTGTCCGACTATGTAGATAACTAAATGATGACCTATCTGAGAATGACAATGAACAACAAATAAGATCTTATTTATCTTATCTTTATCTTTATCTTATCTTTAAAATCTTTATCATCTCAGAAGTAGCACTTCAAATATTTTAATAAGTAATGTTTATATGATCTCAGATTTGCAGGCCTTTTTTAGTAAATTAAGCTTGAGTGGTTTTATTATACAAACTTGTACAACTAAAATTGCATCTAGTTCTGTTTGATATCAGAGTTCTAATTAACTTCTCAGATAGTTTCTCTCAAAATTATCTGGAAGATATTTATGCAATCACTAATAATCACTATAACTGTTATCTGTTAAATAATATTTACGAGATTTCTAATTATCAATGGATTTTCAGAATAATCTTTAAATGAACCCAACATTTTGGGGTATTGTATTTTATTCATATATACAGTTATATTCATATACACTGTCTCAAATTTACCTGTAAATATTAGCAATAAGACTTTTAACTTGAGAATAAAATCATGACATTTTTCCTTTCCATTTTTCTCTGAAAACAATATTACATTTTTGTCTTATAATGCACATCTACATTAAAACATACTGTGCTCAATCCTTGTGACAGCCCATTAGAATTTTTCATTTTGCATATACAGACAAGCTGCATGATTTGTTCTCAGAGTTTATAACTGGCAGAGCCAAAACTCAAAGCCATGTTTTCTGATTCCCGAATTTCAGGCTTTATTTACAATACCTCATCTCTCCCTTAGAGGAGTCGTGTGTTTAAAATTTGTTGAAAACTTGACTCATGTGTAAAGCTGTTTTGAATACTGACTAATTAAAGTGACTCTATAAATATACCCCAGGGTTTCTTGCTTATAAATGTCTTTAGATATTAAAATTCATGTTTAGCTTAATCCCTAATTAATCTATCCTTTCACTTTCCTGAGCTGTGTTCAACAGATGTATATTGATCACATTCTCTCATAAATCTACTTTTGGCATTTTATTTTTCATGTCATTGTGCAGGATTTGGTAGGCATAAACTTAAATCCAAGCCAATGAGGCTTTAATAAAAATAGTAACATAACAGATAGAAGCATAAGTGGATGTTGCTTAGGTTAAGAGCCAAAAGCAGGAACCAAGATAGTCCTCAGCATATAGGGTCCAGAATAGCACCTGACATCACATGGTCCGGTTCCCTCCCTTTTGCATCAATTCCTTTAAAAGATTGGTTTGGGGAAGTTTATCTTCCTTTATTGACTTTATAGACTTATATTAATGTTTGAGCTCAAATTGTAAAACTTACTGCAAGATTCATTAAAATCACCATCATAAATCTTTAACATTTACTTTTCTGGCCTCTGAAGTTGTCTTAGTTCCCGGATAAATTCATGGGCATTAGTGTGTTGACTCCTACCTAGGTCCCCAGTAGTGCAAAGATAATTTTGGAGCTTTCTCTATTTTGTCCTTAGTGGTTAATTTCTCTATAACAATTTTTCTCGTGGCAACATTTTGCAGAGTTTTGCTACTTGGATGGAATTTTATTCTAGATAAGAGTCTTCACCCATCTTTGACCCTCTGATATGATTTCCTTTGCAGTTCTCATTATAGAAAATGTGAAAAGATATATGATGTATATTTTATTCATTCTAATTCTTATCTCAAAGAACAAAATAAAATATACAATAAGGGGCCAGAGAGATAGCATGGAGGTAAGGTGTTTGCCTTTCATACAGAAGGTCATTGGTTCGAATCCCGGTATCCCATATGGTCCCCCATTCCTGCCAATTTCTGAGCATGGAGCCAGGAGTAACCCTTGAGCACTGCTGGGTGTGACCCAAAAACCAAAAAAAAAATAAAATAAAATATGCAATAAAAGAGTGCTGGGCCGGGCAGTGGAGCTGGAGGTAAGGTGCCTGCCTTGCCTGTGCTAGCCTAGGACCGTGGCTCGATCCCCCGGTTTCCTATATGGTCCCCCAAGTCAGGAGCGACTTCTGAGCGCATAGCTAGGAGTAACCCCTGAGCGTCACTAGGTGTGGCCCAAAAAAACAAAACAAAAAAACAAACAAACAAAAAAAAGAGTGCTGTACCAGAGCTCCATGTACCTTAACCTCTTAAAATGGCTCATGAAATACTTTCATTGTCTCCAACACCTTATCAAGTAAGAATTGTCCCTTTTCTGCTTAGAGTCCTGTGTGATTCTTGTCACTGTTCTTTAGAAATAATGAAATCCAAACTCTTCTTAGCTTTACAGCCCTGCGATCCTATAACTAACCTTTTGCATGCTCCCTAGTGTACCATAAATATGGGTTGTCTGAAAGAGTTGGTGATACGCTCAAATCCCTTGGGATTTGAATTCATCCAACTTGTCTACTAAAGCTGCTACAGATTCCTTGGAAATCTGGGTGATTTTTAAGTCATTCCCTTAATGACATTTTCATCCCTTATATTAATTTCTTCATCCCTTTATATTACAGAAATGAAAGCACCCATGAGTATTCTTTCTCCAAGAAAGACCTTGTGTCCATATCTTTGCTGAGAACCTCTTTCTTTTTCTTTTTCATTTTTTCCAGTTAAACCCATTCATTGTCAATGGCCTTAAGAATTTGTAATTGTGACTGGGGATATATTCAGCAGTACAGAAAATGTCTCACATGTATGAAACCCTGATTTGGTCCCGAGCACTATACATATTTATGCAAAATCTGTGATTTTGTACCTTCTGCCTTGGTACTAAAATATATACTATAAATATAATATAATATAAATATATATATAATATATATTATATACTAAATAGAAGAGGAAGTCTCCCACATTTTTCTTCAAAAGTAAAACTACTTGTAAACCAAAAATTTGCTTATATTCCCTCTAACATTGTGACCTCTACAAAAAAATTACCAGTGATGTTTTTTAAGTTTTAGAAAGAAACATAGATTAACATCCATTACTTGGTTTGGGATTTTACTATACAAATGAATACAACATAATCGAAATTTTTGGTGTCTTGTTTACATTGCTCAACATTGTGAAATTTTTCCAGGCTGTATAAGAGTTGTTTTTTGTTTTTTGGGGTTTTTTTTTTTGCCATTGCTAAACAGTATCCCCTTATAAGATTTAGCTACATTTTATTTATTCATCATACTACACTTGCACATGAATTTTATCCAGTTGAATTATTCCAAGTAAAGTTTCTGTGAACATTCTTTTGCATGTGTTATGATGAACTTCTGTTAGTGTATGCATAGTATTTATAGCTTTAAAGATTCTTGTCTAGAGGACGTAGAGATAGCATGGAGGTAAGTTGTTTGCCTTGCATGCTAAAGGATGGTGGTTCAAATCCCAGCATCCTATATCATCCCCAAAACTTGCCAGGAGCAATTTCTGAGTGTAGAGCCAGGAGTAACTTCTGAGCACCGCCAGGTGTAACCGTCCTTTCCCCCCAAAAAAGGATTCTTGTCTATGTTGGTCTAGTCCAACAATGCCAGCCTGTTTCCCAGTGATTATACTACTTCCATTCAACACCACTGTGTCTGCAAATACCAATTAATTGTTCTCCATTTTTATCTTTACTCTTTTCTGTCTTTTAACATTTTTACTCTTTTTTGTCTTTTGTCATTTTAGCCACTCTAATTTTATCAATATCAAGATTTAATTCAGGAGCTTTTATCTAGCTTATCATTTTCATATCTTCTTTGTGAAGTTTTTGTTCAGCTTATTGGTCTACTGTTTATTTTTTGAGTTCTCTTTCTCTTTTATTTGTAGGAGGCCCTAATTATTACACATATCAGTTATTTCTCAGGTGAATGCTTTGTAAATATGTTATCCTCTTTTGTAACTTGCTACCTTATTCCCTTACTGATGTATTAGAGTGAACAGAATATTTTTATTTCATTGAAACCTAATTTATCATATTTCTTATTATGGTTAGTGCATTGAGAAGATCGTGTCTTGCTAGAAGTAATAAAATTCCCACACACAAATTCTTCATGTTATCCTTTTTAGTCCTATATTGTTCTTTATCATATTAAGTCAATTGCATCTATAATAGGTTGTTCTTTTTATTTACTCTCTTGTGGAAGTCCAGTATGTGTATACTACAAATATAACCTTTGTCCACCTCATTGCAGTCTCATTTGTGGTGATGTTATTTAGGTGTAGACCTGTGAGTTGTCTTCTAGATTCTTTGTTGTATATCATTAATTTATTTATTTTTAAGCAAATCCAACTTTGTTTTCATTATTATCACTTTATTTTATTTATTTTGTTTTTCTACATTATTAGTGATCCACAAACAATTCATTGATACCTTTTTCCAAGATTTTGGTGAATTTCATCACTTTTAATTAAAAATTATACAGAACACTTTATTTTTATTTATATATTTATTTTTTTAATTTAATTTAATTTAATTTATTTATATTAAATTTTTATTTTTATTTATATATTTTTATTGTTCTTTGGATCACATCCGGCAGTGTTGGAAGAGACTTCGGGCTCTGTACTCAGAGATTCCTCCAATGAGGCTCAGGAGACCTTTTGTGGTGCTGGAATCAAACCCAAGACCAGTATCCTACACTCTGTGCTATCTCTCAGGCCCCAATACTACTATTTCTTAACTGAATTTAGTCCAAATGTTTCTTCATTTTCTAAATAATATATGATTATTTTAAGTCTTAAAACACGGCAGGTTCATGAACACCAGTTTCATTATCTATATTTTCCATAACTCAACTTGGTTTTCTAGAAAAAAGATAAAAAATTTTTTCTTTGAATGTACATTTGAATGTTGTTTAGCAATAGAATATGAATCATGTTTTTTAAGTAATTTTCTTAGAACATACTATCTGTTTACAAGAATAAGCTTCAGGAATGAGATAGGTGCCATAACACATTCTATACAAGTTCAAGTGTTTTTATTACACATATCTGGTGTTTATGGAGCATGCACTTAATTTCAAGATATACATGGAGACAATGCAGATATGATATGCCATAATCAAGTAATAGCCTACTTTTTGCCTCAGGTGTACTCAAAGAATTTCTTTTTTGGGAGGAGGAGGCTTGGGTCACACCCAGCGGGCGCTCAGGTTTACTCCTGACTACATTCAGAAATTGCTCCTGACAGGTTTCGGGGGACACTATGGGTTAGCAGGATTAAAGCCACGTCCTTCTGCATGACAGGAAAATGCCCTGCCTCCATGCTATCTCTCTGGCCCCTAAAGAATATCTTGCTTTAAGGATGGCTGGTCTGAGAGGTCTGCTCCAGGTGGTTGTCAGAGATGAGATAAAGACCTTTATTGGAGGCAAGAGCAGGTCTGTAGTAGATATTTTAAGACTATATCACCTAGTGAAAGGTGGCAGTTTCTCCACAAAGTTTTTTTCTTTTGTGCCTAGTGAAAGTTTTCTTAAGGAGCAAGCTAACTTATTAGAAAGAAAGAAAACAAAGCAAAGCAGCCTTTTACCAAGGTAGTCATTATCTCCCCTGCAATTGATTAGCATCTCTATTTAAATTCATTGCCAAACACTGGTTGCCAATTTCTTTAAGCAAATATCTAAAGGTTACTCGAACTACCTAAGGGTTTTCCTTTTTCTTCTTTTGGGTACAGTAGATAGCTGTGTTTGAGATACTTTCTTCTGGGTCAAGTTCATATCAGGATGGGCCAGTACTGGGAGAAGCTGGAATCTATTCTGAACAGTTGTGGCATTTTCTCTCAGTGCTGTCAACTATAGGAAGACAGTATTATTATAATGTTCAATCTCTTTTCAGAGGGTCAAGTTTGTTCCTTATCTACTTCACTGCCGTTATCAGCAGGACTTTGGATTGTTATCAAGTCACATTTAATTACGCTCATTAGTAAGTGTCCTTCAGTACCCTTTTGCCTGAGAGGACTGGTTTTAGACACTGAATTGCTTGTAATGATCTTTACATCCAATCTTCAACCTCAGCATCACCAGTAAAATCATAGCAAGTATCGAGTATTGCTCATCTCATCTCATAATCTGAACAACAACCTTCAGATCACAGATAGGTAGGACACAGAAATTATTACTTTCCTGGAGGTCGGAATCATATTATAGTAGGAAGCTTGTCTTACACTCAGCAACCCAGGCGGATCCTTGAGGACAGAGCCAGGAGGAAGTCCTGAACACCACCAAACGTGTCTCCTCCCCCCTCCCGTGTTAATTAATAAATAAGTTAATTGTTTCCTTCTTTTTAGTTTAGTTTTAGTTACAATTGCTTTTTTTTTGTTCAATAAATGTCTTAGTGCATTTTATACTTACATAACTTGTCATTCTCACACTTTGAACAGTCTAGATTTCATAGTAAACATCTGCTTAATAATGGCAGGGTATTGTTTATGTTCTACACTTTCACTCTAGTGCTTTATATACATTATTTTGTTGACATCCCCAGTTCAGCAAAGTAGGACATGCGATGTTCGCCGGAAAGTAGTGAAGGGAGGATTGGATCCCAAGCTCTCAGTGTTCAAAGATGGCGATTTTACCTTATTTCATGCCATCTGTTGCCTAATTCAGATTCATGCAGGCAATTAAAATAGCATCTTTCACATTTGAATAAATCAGAGGAATGTCCCACCCTCAGAGTAGGCTTTGGGATATCCAGCAGTTTGCCCTACTTTAAAGTTTCACTTGGAAAAAATTCTGTTCCCATAGTTTTAGGCTGTTGTGAGAAAGCTGATCTATGGGAGATAGTACTGCTGTTGATAAATAACAATCAGTGGACTCTTATGGGTCATGACTGGAGGTTATGAGAACCTTGTCACCAATACAGGAGCCAGGCTTGACACTTTCTGAAGTAGAGTCAGTTTTGTAGATATCAAAGTGATTCCTGACAGAAGGTGTAAGGGTGTAAGTGAGTCCTTTAAGATCTCACATCTTTTTTTTTTTTTTTTTGTCTTTTTGCTTGATTCCTCTTGAATTCTTGTCTTTTATAGCTCTGTATTTCCATACAAAGAGCTACTGCTGCTGCTGTGTGTTTCTCATCACAAATTACTTCTTATCACAGATCCTTCAAAGGAGACTTAGGGACCTCTTACACTCAATAGGTTTCACATTCCAGGACCCAGAGATAGCTATCTGAATTCCCAGACTTGCCTTCTTCAGCTTTGGAGACTTGCTCAGTTTCTATTGCAGAAGAGATGGTTCTCAGCTATCAGAGAAAAATACCAGGTTAGGATCCTGATGATTCAGATCATAGTGGGGGCCTGTTGCCCTGAGAGGGTCAGTGGTGGTAGTAGCTTTTAGGTTTAATTGGGTGGTGCTTGGTGTTTTCTCACTTAAAGAAGATTGAGTTCCAGAGAGACACTGAGTAAATTTTATTTTTCCTGAAAAGGAGCCCGGCAAGCCAAATAAGTTTGGAAACTTCTAATTGTGGGAAGGCATGTCTGGAGGCTGAATTCTGTGTCCCTTTAAATTTATTGTCCATACTTGGAGGTCTCTTACATAAAGCCCTTTTGACTGTATTTGTTTGGCTAACAGAAATGAAAAAAACAATGTGTTTTTTTATTTTTCTTTTAATTTTGAATCCTACAATCTTTTCAAACAATGAAAGACCTAGAAACATAGCTTGCTTTCTGACACAACAACAATTGTTGGAATCCAAAAATAGATTTAAATGTGTAGGAGGTACCACAGTGCTCTGAAACCTTAGGATAGTTTTCTATAAAATAGAGGTTCTTTAAAAAGTGAATTAGCTACAAATATATTTATCCAGATGGATTAAAATATATTTGTGTGCTGGGGACAGGACTCAGTGGTAGAATCTTTTCTTACTTGGCTTAATTCCCAGCATGGCAACAAAATAGATGGGGAGAGGGAAAGGAGTGCCTACCTGTTCTACAAACTAAATTTTTAGTGAACTAAGCCTAGTTGAAATTATTTTCTTGCTTACTTATCAGTAAATGTTTTTCTGGCCATGGAAGTTTGAGATGAGTAGGTGAGGCCTATTTCATTTCACTTAATTGTTCAGGGACCCAGAGTACCTGAGGAGTCTCCTTTTCAAGATCATCATGTCCATGCATGCATATAATCACTATATGAATTGTAGGTGTGCATGGGATGGTCCTAAAAGTGGTGTAATTCACTTCTACTCCTACCTAACTACCTAAAAATAAGAATAAATGGATTTAGTGTCTAGTTGGAAATTTACCTTACCCTGGCTAGATACTTGAATTTTTTTTTTTTTTTGGTTTTTGGGCCACACCCAGTGACGCTCAGGGGTTATTCCTGGCTATTCGCTCAGAAGTCGCTCCTGGCAGGCACAGGGGACCATATGGGAACCGGGGGATCGAACCGTGGTCCGTCCTAGGTAAGGCAGCAGGCACCTTACCTCTTGTGCCACCTCCCGGCTCCCAGATACTTGAATTTTATCTAATCTTATTCTAAGATTCTTTGAAAAGAGTTTTCTCAAGGTAGGTTGTTAGACTTCGTGATTGTTATGATCAGAAAAGCAGGAGTCCCAGAAAGGAAACATAGCATATAACCAGCTCATGATAATGGACTACTTCATATATCACTCATCAAAAGAAAAAACAGAAAAGGAAAAATCCCCTTCCTTGAAAAATACTTCTAAGGTTCTCCTAGGTCTTCTGGATCAGGACTCAACTCACTTTAGAATAGAGTCTGGAGGGAGTGACCTTGGTTTTTAAAACACAGAGATCCTAGATGCAATTTCGGTATTTCAGTTAGAATTTTGTGTGAATAAGATTGGTCAATGTGATTTTAATCAATTGGAAGTTAATCCCACTTTTGCTATCTATGAGATCACTAGGATCTTCGTGATACACGAAGTATATTAAGCAGAGATCCAGTGCTTGAAATAAAGAAGGAAGTGCTGTGGCTTGGTATTTATTTGCCTTTGAAGAATGAGAACTTTGATCATTGGCAGTTTGGTTTCTTTTCTGCTAGACCTCCACAGTGCATTTTAAACTGGAATTGGATTTATCAGCCTGTATTTAGATGGCCTGTGTAGTACTAGGTTCACACTGAACTAGTCCATAGTATTCACCAAAATTCATTTTTAGACTGAATCCCTTGGTGTAGATCACAGGTACAACCATGTGTGTCTGGTCTGTTCTGTGCAGACTCTTGCATCTGTATTTCCTCTGTTTTGAACTTTTCTTTTTTTATCTGTCCAAAGACCTGACCTTCAGCTCTGTGAATTCAAGGATTATTTATTTTTTATTCCTATATCTAGGGCACTTGACACCTGCAAGTATACATAAAATGCCTATGCATTGCGCCCTCTCTGTGAATCTCTTAGTTTGTTAGGTTTACATTACAGGATTAATTGGACCTAGCAATTAAAAAACTTTATTGTGGTTTTTTTTCTTTGAAATGTTTACTGTCTTCAGGAAACAATGGCAGCTTTTCTAGACATTAGCACTCTTGAGATGCGTGTTGTATGTCAATCACTTTGCTTTGCTATCAGTTTGAATGCCTCATGAAACATTCCTAAGGTAAATACTGTCATTTTCCATCTTTCAAATCCACTTGTGAGACTTAGCTCTAAATACTTTGCTGGAGATCAAGTTATAGAAGTTTTATTTTTAAGTGTGTCTGTACAGTTATTTTAAAGTACTATTATTGAAGACAGATACTTGGTCACAGTTTCTTATATGACTACAAATAATTTGGCTTTAGAACTGGCAAAGAATAAGTCCCAATTCGTTGATTAAGTATTTGTTTATTAAGATTCATTAATACAAATTTGACCTGAGCACATTTTGGACATTGAGAATACTTGAATCTAGGGGTACAGTATGAGTGACCAATTTATTTTTTTAAATATTGAGTTTGATCAAATAAGCTGGGCATTGAGAACTAATAATCTAAAATCCAGTTTGAAAGACTAGAAATAGGGCACAGGTCAAACTAACCACTTCTTGAGTCAAGGGATTGCTATAAAAAGTGGTGAGGAAGAGAACAGGGGTATATAAGAATTTCCTGCCAGTGTCATAAACCAGTTTGCATGTGGCAACCAAGCCTAGCCTTCCAATTTAAGCAAAAAAGTAAAACTGGGCAATTTAGCCATGGGATGTTTGACTCTTTGATATAATGTTGCACAAAATTCATTGTGCTGTATAAGCAAACTAACAGATGGCTGAATCTGGGCAGAACTGTGGAGACCACTTTCAACGTTTTAATTGTTGGCTAAAAGTACACTCTGTTAATTATGTTTTCAAGTTATGCATCCATTACTCCCACCTGCAAACACTAGTATATTTTAATTATTGAAATAATGAGGTTGATATTAGAAGAGAAAAGTCTCACTAGACTTTGAGCTTTCTAAGACTATCATTTTCTCTTTTTTTCATACTTTTCTCATAGTCAGGTGAACACACAGTGAGCGGTGGGCTACAGACAATGTATGCTCTTATGCTCTGAACCAGTCAGTGTCCTTTCCTTACGAGGCATTAAATATTTTTAATTGTACATGGTTACTTGTCACATGGCTTTTTATTTGCTATTCTGTTCTTCCTATGAATGTACACTATCTTTCCTGAATTTCATTTTAGTAGTCTTCCTTTCTTTATGATAATTTATAATAAAAAGTTTATGAGTTTTAGCCTTAGGAATAGAACGATGTCAACAGCCCTGTAGCAACAGTGATAAGGATTTGAATGCTAAATTTATGTTAGCACTACTCAAATAAAGGGAAAGTGATATTTTGTTTATTTTAAGAAGCATACCTGAAGATGCTCAGGGGTTAATGGACTTCGAGATTATTTCTGAAAATCATATCAGGTGTCAGGGATAGAAACTGGCCCAACCACATGCAAGGAAACTATCATATGCACTGTACTACTTTAGGCCTGTAAATGGTATTTTAAAGAGGTATTCCGAGATCTAGGAACTGACTGAATTCATGAACTATTTTGCTGAAAATACGTGCCCATTAGCCATTGTGTTGTAACATCTATGACTTTTTTTATATTGCAGTACAGCGATTTTTTTTCTTTTTCTGTTTAAAATTTTGGGCTACACCCAGCTGTTATTCCCTTCTCAGTACGTGTGCCTAGTGATATTGGGATATCATTCAGGGCAGTTATTGAAATTGCATCAAAACAGGGCTCCCTGCATGCAAAAGCAGACACAGTAGTCCTGTGAGCTTTCTCTCCAGTC
The DNA here is from genome assembly GCA_004027635.1 of Crocidura indochinensis. NCBI lineage: Eukaryota > Metazoa > Chordata > Mammalia > Eulipotyphla > Soricidae > Crocidura > Crocidura indochinensis. The sequence goes on from PVKC010000801.1 coordinate 27,837, forward strand.
CTAGAATTGAGATATTGTGACAGAGACAGTCTAACCCTTAAAATCTAAAATATTCTCTGTGGCCTCTTCTAAAGACTGTTTTCATCATTAGTTCTTTCTACAAAGGTTGACTATTTTCAAATTATCACAGTCATTTGTATAATCTGCCCCCAAATCACCCAGCCTGACACGGTGGAGTGGGAATTTAAATCCAGCTGCTCTAAATTCAGAATACATCATTTTAGGTCACAAGACTATACAACCTTTGTAATTCTAAGTTATTCATCAATGTAATATAAAGCAAAGACTGCATCTCTTTAGAAGATTCCAAAAGGATGTAACACAAATAGTGAAATATTTTGATGTTCTATCACCATAATCCCAACCAAATACTGCTTTATCCTTATTACCTATTATTAGATTTCCTCCAAAATAGAATAATAAGATAGGATGACTTTGATCTCATCTGAATGGAGACATTTTTACATTTTAAAGGAAAATAGGTGCTTGGAATGAGAATCTGATGATACATTTAGATAGTTGGGTTATTTATTTTTGTCTAACAAAAGAGACAGTTCTGGGCTGAAAGGGTATGTTGGGGTGTTAAGAAATGTGTTGATTTTGCAAAGAAAAGATGAAAAATTGTAACAATTAAGATTTAAGTAGATTTCAGATATCCAAGTGCATCATTCTACTGTGAGGGGGAAAATTCCCATGGTTGGGATTCAGAAAGCCCTGATTACTTCTCCTAGACAAGAGAGAAAACAGTTAGTAGAAGAAGCATAACTCATGAGATCAGCAAAGCCAATTCTCAAAATGCTAATCCTGCCCTGGGCTAGTGGGGCTGATGGTATCATTTTGAATCTCACCCTGATGTAGGGTCTCAGCATATCCTTCTATAAGAGAAACTGGAGAGAGACTATTAGAATTGAAAGTCTGTTAGATTTCCTGCCCTCTGCAGAAGGGTAAAACTGGGGTGTCAGAAGACAGTTAGCTTCTCTTCCTGCCCCTGACTGAACTATTCCTGCTGTTCTCTGACCTCAAAAAAGCCCCACCTGGCCTTAATAGGCTGTTTTTTGCTTACTCTCTATTACTGGCAAAAGGCATTAAAAACATCAATAGTCAGAACAGCCACATTTCTGAAGCCCCAATACTCTGCATCATCCTAAAAGGTCTGTATCAGTACATCCTTCAGTACACTCCTTAAACCTTCATTTTCCATATTTTTCCAATAGTTTCTATATTTTATTGCTTTCATTCCTTGAAATGTCTTTTTTAAAAGTCATGCGATTAAAAGGTCTATGAGGTCAGTAGCAGAGCTGTGTCCCAAGAGACTGCAAAAAATTTTTCTGGACTCAAACCTTATTAAACTGTATTTGTGGCATTTCTTTTCCAAAAAAGATGCTGTAATTTTACAATGGGAAATGAGTTGTAATAAAAGTTCAACTGTTCCTCTTTCTAACGCTGAACTAAAATGTTGTGCCAAAGAAGAATCTTGGAACTCATTCATAATTCTGAAATCAGAATTTGAGAAGAAGCTGTGACAGGATACCATTAGCAGTTAGCCAGGGGAGCAGAAGCTCTGAATATCTCCTTAAGGGAGATTCAAATCCCTCCCTTGTGGGAAACTGAGAATATGTTTCTGAAGTGAGATCAAAATGTATGTGCAAACACAAGAGAGGTCCTTCATCTGTCCTCGAGTGATCTTATCTCTTTCAGCTTGATGATTCCAACCAGAAAGCTTTTAGCAAATCTTTTGTTTTGAGGGGCTTTAATAATCCATAGTCTACTTAGTTTTCCACATCATTTTGCCTGTGTTGATAGTCACCATCATAACTATATTCCGCTGGGGAAGAAAATCAGGTCATAATGTAATTTACATAAAGCTTGCAAGGGTATTTGACTTTCTTGTCAGCAATTGTATGGTAATGTGTTGACACCTTATCGCTATTTTATTCAATTATTTTAATGCCAGGAGCTATAGAGTGTGAGATAATAATATTCTCTTCCCCCTTCCATTCCTTTTAGCGTCTATCTGAAGAATTTCTTACTTGTGCCAAAGTCAGCTTTTTTTCTAGATACGATTTTCTCCTTTAGAATTTCATCCATTTACTTTCCTGTTAGCATTTTATTTCTCTCCATCACTTCATCTTGAAACAATAAAAATGTTTTTTTCTTATCTATATAGAATTTTAAAGATACTTGCCTTCACTACTATAAAAGGAAATTTTTCCACTTTTCCCAGCCCTTCCCTAGGAGATAGGAAAACCAGCTGTTATGTTTCATCATTGCTTCTAGCCACTGGAAGCCGATAAAGACCTTTGAATTTTGCCTTCCCCTCCAGGTTGCTGGAGGTTTAGTGGACCTAAGTGAAAGCTACAAAAAAAAAAAATGACTGGGTTTGTTTTAACCAACAGTTTGGACAAAAATGCTTGATCCCATTTCATAACTATCACAGTCATTTCAAACACACACATGCAAGCATATACATAAATACATATGGAGGCAAAAAATGTAGCCTTTTGTGTTTATGTATATCAATTGTTTTAGTGGTCTCCATTTTATTCTTCCACATGTATATGATCTTGAGTAACTCCTTAACCTCCTTGAGCGGTGATAATCTATGGAATGAACAGTTACACCCGGTTGGAAGGATTGTTTGCTTGAACTATATTAGATATCATATGAGAAAACACCTATGTAATTCCTGAGATGATGGGCACCTGGTAACGGTTGATTTCCTTCTTTCACACTTTTGGAGCTGAAAATAGCATCTGACACTCTGCAAGAACTCCTTAAACACTTGTGAAACGATAAATGAATGTTTTCATCACTTTCGAACACAGATTTATTGTATGATATTTTTATAGAGTCTATCAGCAACACGGTTTCCTCAGATTTTGCCTAAAATTCTAGAATTCCAGTTCATACTGCTGCATTTTATTTTATTTACATATAACCAAATGCCTTAAGGTAAATATATCATTTTCTGAACCAATAGTAAATTACTGACAGCCAATGGAATTCAACAAGAAAAGCCAGGACTAGAAATTTAGCTGCCAATTCACTTCTTTCTAACTCTTATAGCACCCTTAAAAACTTTTAAATAATAGTTTCTTTAAAAAGTATTGTATTACTTGCAATGTTAATATTTCAATTAATCTTATGTCTGTCTTTAATGAACATTGCCAAGATTTCCCTTGACCTTTATTTGGAAATTAATGTTCTTTAGGAACTTTTTGATATGTGAATTTTTATATGTAAATTTTCACAACTAGTTTTTCTTTAGAGAATTTTAGAAACCTGATAAATACTGTGACTTCATCATAAGTGGGCTATAATTTTCCTTCTTTGTATACGTGAAAATTATTATATATAACATAATCTGTTATCTGTGCAGTAAGTACCATTAGTCTAAAAGACTTCTTATCTACTTCTTTAATGCCGTGCACAAAGTCAAATAAAAATGAATTAAATATCTTGATACCTAACCTGAAACCAAAGGGCATCAATAGGGAAATGATGGTGGAACACTATGACATTGAAGCTAAAGGTATCTTCAAGAATGAAACACCACTGATGAGAAAGTGAAGGCATGATAAACAAATGAGACTGCATTGAACTAAGAAGTTTCTGAAACTCAAACTAAAAATTAACTATGATACAAAGGCTACATACAGAATGGGGGAGACTACTCACACAATACCCACTGATGGGTTAATATCCAAAATATACAAGGCACTGGTAGAGCATAATAAAGAAAAAAAATCTAACCTCATCCAAAAATGGGAAGTAGAAATTAACAAAAACATCCTCAAGAATAAATACAGATAGTTAAAAGGTATATAAAAATGTTCCGGGCCGGAGAGATAGCATGGAGGTAAGGCATTTTCCTTGCATGCAGAAGGATGGTGGTTAGAATTCCAGCATACCATATGGTCCCCGAGCCTGCCAGAAGCTATTTCTGAGCATAGAGCCAGGAGTAATCGTGAGTGCTGTGCTAGGTGTGACCCCAAAACAAAAACAAACAAAAAAAATGATCCATGTCATTAATCATCAGGAAGATGCAAATCAGAACAATAATGAGATATTAATTGATACCACAGAAAAATGCCACAGATTCATAATAACAAGGACAGCCAATGCTGACACTGATGTGGGAGAAAAGGATTTTCATTCACTGCTTGTGGGACTGTCAGTTGTTTCCCTTCACAATATAATTTTGCTCTAAAAAATCTAGAAATTGAACTTTCATATGATCCAGCAATGCCACTCCTAGGAAGATACTCTAGAGGCCTAAAAACAATGCAGAAAAGCCTTCTGCACTCCAATGTTCATTGCAGCATTATTTACAATAGGCAGAATCTGGCAACAACCCAGATACCTGAGAAAATATGTATGAATAAAGAAAGAGTGGTATATCTACACAGTGGAACACTGCAATTATTAGGGAAAATAAAGTCATGAAACTTTCTTATACATGAATGAATATGGAGAGTATTATATTGAGCAAAATAAGTCAAAAGGCAAGGGATAGACATAAATGATCACATTCATTTATGGAATGTTATAAAAAGGGTACTAAGTATAATGTTAATATCCATGAATGAATATGGAGAGTATTATACTGAGCAAAATAAGTCAAAGGGAGAGGCACAGACATAAACGATCACATTCATTTGTGGAATGTTATAAAAAGGGCAACAAGTATAGTTTTAATATCCAGACACAGTAGAGATAAGGGCCAGGATGACTAGCCCATAGTAGGAAGCTTGCATTAATAGCAGGAGGTGGGGGCCTGAGAGAGTGCATAGTGGTAGGGCGCTTGCCTTGCAAGTAACTGACCCAGGACCAATGATGATTCAAATCCCAGCATCCTATATGGTCCCCCGTGCCCTCCAGAGTGATTTCTGAGCAGAGAGCCAAGAGTAATCCCTGAGTGCTACCGTGTGTGCCCCCCAAAAAAAACAAATAAAATAATTAATAGGGAGTGCTATTAGGGCCGAGAGGGCACTATGACCATGTTAACTGCAAATGATCACTTTGGACAAGAATTGAGTGCTGAAAAGAGATAGTAATATTTATTATATACCTTCAGTGACAATATTTCAAACCACAGTGTCTAAAAGGAGGAGGGAGAGCAGGAAGACTACTACAGGCAGGCAAGGAGGATAGTGAGGGGAAACAGGATATTGGTGGCAAGAAGTGTGCACTAGTGAAAGGTATTGTACATTGTTGACTGAAACTCAGTCATCAACGATTTTGTAACTATTTCATGGTGATTAAAATAATTCATTTGTAGTTATAAAAAACAATCAGGTAAAAGTATAAAAATAAATTTCATGGACTAGAGAAATAGTACAGTAGGCAGAGCACTCATTCTCTACCTGGCATCAGATGGTCCCTGAACATTGCCAGATTAGTCCCTGAGTGGACACAGAGGTGTAAAACACTGTGTACCACCAGGTATGATCTAAAAAAATGTGTACATATGTATACATATATACATATGCACACACAAAAACTAAAAATGCAGAAAATAGATAGGCATCTAAAGATTTGTTTGGGGATTTTTTCATTGACGTATAATTAGTATATATCATTATATTTATTTGATGACTGTATATTTTGCAAAGTTATGACCACAATACAATGAACATCCATCACCTTACAAATTTCAAAACAAAGAAAACCCTTGCTTAGGTAATAATAAACGGTTTTGCATTATTCAGTTTTATAAATACATACCTATACATCATTTTTCTTTTTCATTTTTGGGCAACATTCGGGTCTACTCTCAATTTATTGCTCAGTTGTCATTCCAGGTTCCCTTTTAGAGAACTATAGAGAACCATATAGCGCTGGAGATCTGTCCTGATCTTATATATATATAATGTTCCAGCTCTTTGACTCATCTCCCCAGACTTTCGATTGCTTCCTTCTAGTCTACAGAAATAAGACCATGAACCCAATGACCTTGAGAACATTTTTAGTTTCTGTAATTTTCTTCATAATTTTCATCCTACATGTTGTAATTTGTGTGCTTAAGTACAGCATTATGGGATTGTAAAGATGTGTAATTTAGGATATTCACATAAAGTGAACCCTTATCAAAAGACTTAAAATTGGATCTTCAGGTCAGGAACTCTGCCATTCAATGCAGATGGAAGTAAGATCCTCTCCCTTTTCTGAGGATACAGCCAGTAGTACATCTTCTACCATCATCAGATTTTATACCCATTATATGAAATAGAGAAGAAGAAACTCTCCACAAGTCCTACCCAGTGTTTTTGTTTCTATTTTCATTTGGGGGTGATTCCAAGCTGTATGTAGGAGGCCTGGTTATGGGATTGGCATTCAATGCCCTGAAAATTACACAGAACTTTCCCCACCGTGGTGCTTGGGACCTGTATACCGTGTGGTTTAAGAAACCTAATCAAGGTTAGCCAAAAGCAAAGCACGTACTTTCATTGTGTTGTTCTACCCAAACCCTATGCTATAATCCAACTCTAGCTTTCACAAAATATATTGTTATAGACTATTGTAACTGTGGACATGTCTTATTTCCCTCGTTATAGGGACACCCACATGACAGTGAGACTCAGAAGTATAGCAGGACCTTTCCTTTCCATTATGAAATACTTAAATGGAGTGGAATGAAATTGAATTGGGTGCGGTGTTGGAATTAATGCATGGACTTATGCACTTTTTAAATGACTATAAACTGTGACCCTGTGAAAGAACTGTACAGAACCCAAATCATTGTGAGATTAGTCATACTTTCTAGATTTTAAGGTAGACTGAAGTCTATAAAAATCTAAACTAAAATGGTGGATTTAATATTCTGGTATATTCTAGCATAATCATATCTGGCATAGATAGAGTGAAGCAGCCTAGATGCAGTTGCCATCCAGAAGCTGCTATCAACAGGAACTGATTGTGATGTCAGACCTTCAGAAGCTCTGGTCTGTGAGATTCCCCATGCTCATAGAAGAATAGCAATATCTTAAGTGTTGACAAGGCATTAGAAACCATCTTAGACAATTCAAGCCACTCAAAATGTATTTGTGCTTGTAAACTTTGGATATAGTGGAAGCTGAAGAAGAAATAAAAGGGAGAACAGTTTTTTAAAAGAAGAGAATGTGCAAAGCCTGAACCTTACTTTGTCTCTAGCAAGTCCTCTGTCTTCTTAAACAGAATCATATACTATGCCAATGACTATCTACTCCTTTAGAGATTTATCAAAGTCCTTGTCACCAGAGAGAAAATATCTTTGAACATAAGATGCTGTTGCTCAGTTTATATAATTCAAACTTCTAATAAAATACCATATACTCTCAGTATAAAAAATATGCATTAACTTTCATCAGAAAATAAGGTATAGCATCACATTTTCCCTTCTACTAATAGTGCAAATAATTATTTGAAGGCAGAATGTGGTGGTTTACTCCCTCTCTTGGTTGTTGTGCAGTTAATCATGGCCTGAAAAATCATGCTACTTAGTGAGCTTGCATTCAAAATTCACCAAATAGACCCTACTTATAATTTTCTTTAACATTTTAACATTTCAAAGGCTTTCACAGCTGTTATATCATTTCATGCATTTACTTAAGCTGTTCTATTAAAAAAAAAAAACTCAGTATTCTGTGAGATTGAAAACGGAGCACATTTGTGCCGGATCAAGATGTTTTCACTCAAGTTTTATATGACTGCTAAGAAGTACTCCATCTTTGCAAGAACAAACAGCAGCCACATACCATTATTCACATTATTGATTTTTCCCTGCCCTATATATTCGTCAAGGTTCAAACTTAAAGCCAATGTTACCTCAATGAGCATCTGAGACAGTGTGATATACCAAGATTAAATCCTGCACACATTTATCATATTCTTGTGGGCCTTTCTTACCTCCCATTTCACCATGTTACCTGTCTACTCTAAAGACAAGATGCCTTCTCAGCATCTGTAATAGTCAGTCACTGAATCTTTTGGTAAAGGATTATTTGGGGGAAGTTACCAAGTTTTCTCAAGAAACTAGAGTTTAATATTAACATATGAGTAAAATTCGCCTGGTTTTGACTCGCATATGAATCATATACTTTGTGACTGTAATCTCTGAGTTTATCTAAAAAGATAATAAAATCATTCTTCACAAGTTTGTTAAAAAATATTAGTGAGAAGCCACTTATTAAGAAGCTGGTCTAGTAAATTGAATGTCTAAGAGTAACTATTCTTTTCTTTGGCTTCTCTGTTATTATTACTCACATTCCTGTCCTACCACATTACTCTGCCTAAATTATTTTATCCCAGAAATCAGCCTAGTGGTTCAGATTTGACTCCTCCTGGAAGCTGATTCTGAAAAGATCCAAATTATGTAGAGTTATCTCTGAGTTTAGTCAATCTCAGAACATGGACAAGTAAATTAAGTAATATGAGACAGTTTCTTAAAATTTTAAATAAGAATAATAAAACAAGGTATTGTTCAGTGGTTTATAAGAAAAACTATGTAAGGCATTTAGAATATAGAACATGGTAAATGGTCAAATATTCAATATTTAACTGAGAAGTACATCAAGCTGCTTGTGGCTTTAAATTTTATTTTTTGTTTTTTGTTTGCTTGTTCGGGACTATTTTGTTTGATTTTGACCTGCCAGGAAGTGACCTGGCCCTCTTCCAGAGATACTGTGCAAACCAGGGTAGACTCAATGCTTGGGCCTGACTTGTACCTGGATCAGCCAGGCAATACCAGGGACTGAAAAGCCATACTTAATGGTACTGTGTTTTCTCTAGCACTACACCCTTAGGGACTCTAGACAGTAAGGGATTGTCGTGTAGTCTTAGGGTTTGAACTCTATCCTGGATATCCAAGGTAGAGATCTCTGACCACTAGACTAACTTCCCAACCCCTATAATGTTAAACTGATTGGATTTAATTGTGGGTTTTTTTTAATTTATATAGTGAGTTGGATGCCACACCCAGTGACTTATTCCAGGCTAGCGCCTGGACCTCTATTATCTTCAAACCCCATTAGCTGATTTTAGACATGATTAGGCCCATTATAAAATGAAGCAAAAGGTCAGGCAGTAGTGTGCTCCATCACTAAAGCACATGCCCTACATATGTGAGGCTGTGGATTTATGCTTCCCACATGAAAACGAGATGAGCAGTTAAAGTACCAGAAAATGTATGCTTTCTCTAAATATCAATATTTAATTGTAGAATTTCACTTAAGTTGGGGGTGTGACATTTTATCCCTACAATTTGGAGGTTTGAAAACTACAAAGTATTCTTTCCAACCTAAAATTTAGAGGCATTTCCACATTATAGTCTGTTTCTGTATGCATTTTTGTCCAGCTGGCTAATGTTGAATATGAAAATAATGGTGGGGGCCAGGCGGTGGCGTTGGAGGTAAGGTGCCTGCCTTTCCTGCGCTAGCCTAGGACGGACCACGGTTCGATCCCCCGGTTCCCATATGGTCCCCCAAGCTAGGAGCAACTTCTGAGCACATAGCCAGGAGTAACCCCTGAGTGTCACTGGGTGTGGCCCAAAAACAAAAAAAAAAAAGAAAAGAAAATAATTGGTAAGGTCCACCCTCTTTACAAGTAGTATTCGCTTTCTCTCTCCCTCCTTATCTCATTCCTCTCTCTTTTTCAACACAGACAGGCGTCTTTCCGGGGCATTCTCAAAGATGAGTGGAGAGGGAATTTGTAGTCCTCTGTAAAAAAAATCTTTACAAATATGTTTCCTGGAAGTGGGAGGGGAAAATAAATCAGTCTCTGTCATTGCCACTCTCTCTCTCTTTCACCCTCTCTATACCCTGTCTCTGACCCTATACCCTGTCTCTGTCTGTGTCTCTGTGTTTCTGTCTCTGTCTCTCTCTCTCTCATCCTCTCTCTCTCTCTCTCTCTCTCTCTCTCTCTCTCTCTCTCTCTCTTTCTCTCAACTCCCCAAGGCATTCTCAAAGCTAAGTGGGGAGGGAATACAATATGTACTTCCTATGAAGACTAGCAATTGTCAAACTTCTGTAAAGACCATATTTGTGGCCTTTATAGTCTCTGTGGCACAGCTTCCCCCACCCTAATTTTTTGTATTATTATTTTACATAGCCATTTAAAAAGGTAAAAGTATGTTCTGTGAGAAAAAAATGACAAGCTAGACCCACAGATCCTAGTTTGCCCTATAGGACTGTGAGGGAAGGGAAGTTTGAAGGATGGCTTTGATGAACTAAGGCTTTTAGGAAAGGAAAACATTTCTGTATCTTGTTGTTGTTCATTTGTTTAAATATTTAAAAACTTGTAGGGGTTGGGGAGGGGACGAAAAGATAGCATGGAGGTAAGGCATTTGTCTTTCATGCAGAAGGATGGTGGTTCGAATCCCGGCATCCCATATGATCCCTTGAGCCTGCCAGGAGTGATTTCTGAGCATAGAGGCAGGAGTAACCCTGAGTGCTGCCGAGTGTGACCCAAAAACCAAAAAAAATAAAAAATAAAAAAAATCTGTAGGGGAGGAAAATATTTTTGTAGCCTCCCTACATGCTACCTCCTCAAAGAAATAAAAAGACAATATTAGCAAGAGAGAAACACATTTTATTCAATTTTTACATGCTCTTTTGAGTCTTTGTTAGAGAATGAAGATGCACAGAAGTGACCAGAATAGGTATCTTTTAATTATTTAAGACAAAGACAATTTTGAAGAAGCGATCAAGCCATGACACTAATAGTATGGATAATAAGTGGTGATTGGAAGATCGAGTGTGTCAGATTTGTTTTACAAAGATTGTGATTCCAAATTCCTTGTCTCCAAATAAGAATCTTTCCTTCCTTCTGGTACACAGAGAAGACCTTTCATAAAGGGAGAGGATCATCACATATTCAGGGAAGAAGGGCAAGGACACAGACAGACTTTTTAGAATTTAATTTGCTTAAGATATGGAATGTGAGGCCAGAAAGTTACTATAGGGATCACTAGGTAAGGTACTTACTTGCCTTATTAAAGATGAGCCCGATTTAATCAACAGCATGGCACAGTGTCTCCTGAACATTGCCAGGAGTGACCCCTAAGCATAGTCAGGAGTAAACCCCAAATATTTCCAGGTGTGGTCAAAACACTCCCAAGTTTCCCTGGAAACATATGGACTATAATAAGATGCCACATTAGGGGTAGTGTGTTCTGAAATTCATCAAGTTAATGACTTTGCTTCTATGGTGAAACTATTTTCTAGTTGATGTTTTAATCACTTTACAGTGGGACCTCATCTCACTGCTGTTTTCCATTGGAAACTGATGAGGAACATAGGAAAGCAGATGGAGCACAGACTGTAGAAATGAAAAACAGAGAGGAGATCGCTGTGTGAAAGAAATATTTAATCATAACATGAAAAACTCAGTGGCAACTTTTCCATTATGTTAAATTTTACTCATTTCTATGCATCCTGGGGATGTGTTTAAAAACAAAGGTTGTAATTTTCCATCTTTATGCCCATATATCATGGGGCCTGTTTTTTCTTTCATTTCTGACTTTTGTAGGATTATGACTTGAGCCAGCTTCAGCAGCCTGATACAGTGGAGCCTGATGCCATTAAGCCTGTAGGAATTCGTCGATTGGATGAGAGACCTATCCATGCTGAGCCCCAGTACCCGGTCAGATCTGCTGCCCCGCACCCTGGGGACATCGGGGACTTCATTAGTGAGGTATGAAAAGATTCTCAATTTTTTATTACACTGTTTCTTTTTAGGGAGAGAAGCACCTCCCAACCAGTGCTTAGGGGCCTACTGCCACTCTGGCAATACTCAGCCAACTAGACTGAGAGTAGTCTCATGTTATGGTCTAAGGATGCAGAGTTGCTTGAATCCTACAGTGCATAGACCACTAAGGCTGCCAACATGGCCACCTCAGAGATGATGGAAGGTTAGGGAGGGGTACAGAGTTCAGATTTGCTGACAATAGAGCCAGCTCCCACCCCTTATAAGGGCTTTTTTCTATGTATGTCACAAATTTCTTGGACTAGGAAGTTCATTAAAACATGCTTGCTCTTCTTGCATTTATCTATGTGAAAGCAAATGCAATTTAGATTAAAGGCAACAGATTCATTTGCTTTGATCAGCCAAAAATGAGATCTATCATGACTACTCTGCACTTGTAATTGACATTCATATATATTATCTATATTAGTCATACTATCTTGAACAAGGACTTTCCTCTAGATTACAAGTAATAAATTGACTAATTTCAAATGTATTCTATTTTCTCTTATTAGCCTTTGGTAAATATAATAATGTTTTTTTTAATTTTCTTCACACTTTGAATCCTACAAATGGTGAGAAGTCAGAGCATATCCAATGACAAAAGAGTTCTTTGAAATACAATTAGTGGGAAGAGCAGCTAATTAAGTATTATAAGTGACTTAAATGTCTTGTTGAGAAGTTTTAAGAGCTTCTGTAAGAGGCAGCTAATTCTCTGCAGAATGCAACATACATGATCTTCATTGTCAAAATTATTATGGCATTCTTTTATTACTGACCAAAAGTTCTACTACATCTCATACTTCAGTTTTCAAATAAATTTTTGCTGCTCTTTTGATCATTTCTATAGTTCTACCATAGTTTCATTTTAAATTTTCATTGGAAATATAAGTAAGCACTACATGTGGTATCTATTTTGAATGTGAACATATGCCAGGATGTCTGTTCTCTGGCCATACATATTCTGTCCTACTTATCAGAATTGGTCTTGATGCATTTCAAACCAGATGTATCTCCAGTTTTGTGCTGTTAAAATTTATGGCTGGAGCTTGCATATGCCCTGGTCATGTTTGAGCCCTGGGACCTCTTGGGCTACCAAGAATCAGCTGGTATAGCACTGGAGTTAGCCATGGGTCCCCCATCCACAGAAACACCTCATACTAAGGTTCTACCACTGAACCAGTTTTCAAAGAACTACTAAAGGTGAGCACTGCTTCTCTGAACACCACTTGGGAAATGACCCCCTATCAAATAAAGATTGATTCCTGGCCTCCCTCAACATGCTTCTATCATATGCTTGAGGAATTAATCTACCTTATGTTTTTAGGAACACTTTGTGTGTGCTTTTTATAAAGTTTTTCAACAAGGATTATTTATCTTCTACAACTATTCAGCATTGTCTTAATAAAATTAGTACTGTTCTCTGAGAATCTACATTCACTTTTGATAAACAGGTATATACATTTCTGAGAATAGGTTTAACTGTAGTGAGCATGATTTAAAAGTAGATAAAAGGCAAAAACAACAGATTGCCAGTGATTTTTATCTGCAAAATATGTCTTTGACTTTTCCAGCTTCTTTATATATAGGCCATGTTATGCAAATTTGCAGGAATTTACACATATGATAGATCTTTTGAATATGTAAAAGTGCCTGATGATTTTACTTCTGATTTCGCTTTTACCATCATGAAAATTTGTAGTTATTCCTGTAGTTGTCAGGTTTCGAGACATAATGAATCTTTCAGATGTAGGTGTAAGAATTACTGAATTTTTTAAATGTAAGAAGAATTCTGGCTTATAGATTCATAGCAGAAGGCTTCCTCTTATCCCTGAAATGTCATTATTCTGTGTCATGATTTTCCCATTTATGACACTCTTCTGTTCTTAGGGTTCGTGCAGTAAGTGATATTTTAAGTCTATCCCTAATCCCATTCCTGCCCTCTTTCAAAACTACATTCCTTCATATGCCAAACCCTGCTGAGCTACTAGCAGTTCCGGTGATGGGAATGTTACATTGGTAATGGGTGATGTTCTTTACATGACTGAAACCCAAACACAATCATATATGTGATCAAGGTGTTTAAATAAAATGAAATATATTATTAAAAAAAAGAAAAAGTTCTTGATAAAGCTCCTTTACAAATATATGATTTAAACATAAAAAATTAATTGTGGGGCCGGTGAGATGGCGATAGAGGTAAGGTGCCTTGCAAGCACTAGCCAAGGAAGGACAACAGTTCGATACTCCGACATCCCGTATGGTCCCCCCAAGCCAGGGGCAATTTCTGAGCACTTAACCAGGAGTAACCCCTGAGCATCAAACAGGTGTGACCTGAAAAAACAATAAAAATTTTTTTTTGGGTTTTTGGTTTTTGGGTCACACCTGGCAGTGCTCAGGGGTTACTCCTGGCTCCATGCTCAGAAATTGCTCCTGGCAGACACGGGGGACCATATGAGGCACCGGGATTCAAACCGATGACCTTTTACATGAAAGGCAAACGCCTTATCTCCATGCTATCTCCTGGGCCCCAACAATAAAAAAAAATTTTAATTGTATTTTATTCACTGTGATTTACAATGCTGTTATAATGCTATTAGTGATAAGGTTTACAATGTGTATCATTATGATATACTCACTGTTGTTTATATTACTATTTTAGGTATTTACAATAGAATACTAGGACTCAGGTTTATTCAGTGACTTTCAATACATTTAATGATAGAGTACACGCAATGTTCCAAATATATACTTTCACCTTTATGTCCACCTTCCCTATACCATTGAGATATTATCTCAGATTTCTCCCCGACCTCTTCCCTTCCACCTCTCTAATCTCATAATTAAGTTCTAAGGTTCTTCTGCCTTTGTTTATTATTTTCTTACTTTGCTTTATTGTAGCACCCATATGAGAAGATTCCAAAACTGGGCTTCTTCCCTTTTCTTTTAAGTTTGTTTGTCTATGAATCATACACAGTGTTGCTCAGGGTTTACTCCTGACTCTGTGCTCAGTAATCATTACTGCCAAGTTCAGAAACATGTGGAATGCTGGAGATCAAACCAGGGCAGGCCATGTGCAGGTAAATGCCCTACCTGCTGTGCTATCACTCTTGCCTGTGGGCTTCTCTTGACTGGCTTCACTCAGCATGATAGTTCTATTCACAAAGCAAATTGCATGATTTCATCTTATAGCTGAGTAGCATTTCAGTTTGTATACACAACACGGTTTCTTTATACAGTTAGTTGCTTTCAGAAACTTTAGTTGTTTCCAGATTTTTGTTTCTTATAAATAATTCTACAATGAGTGTAAAAGCTCAGCTGTCTTTTTTTTTTTTTTTTTTTTGGTTTTTGGGTCACACCTGGCAGTGCTCAGGGGTTACTCCTGGCTCCATGCTCAGAAATTGCTCCTGGCAGGCACGGGGGACCATATGGGGCACCGGGATTCGAACCGATGACCTTTTGCATGAAAGGCAAACGCCTTAACTCCATGCTATCTCCCGGCCCCTCAGTTGTCTTTTTGAATTCGAATTTTTGGGCCCTTGGGGTAGATGCCCACAGTGAAATTTCTCAATAATATATTGGCCTTAGAATTGTCCTTATTCCAGTACCACCCAATTCTGATTGTTATAACTTTAAAGCATAATTTAAAGTTGGGAAAAGAAAAAAATTCCATCTATGTTTTCTTTGGATTGCTTTGACTATTTGGGAAACGGGTTATTATTACATATAAAGCTTACATAATAATGCTGCAGGCTACAAAATTAAACTACAGAAACCATGCCATTCCTGTTTTCAAACAACGAAATTGATGAGATGATATAATTTTTTCAAAACTATCTTATTTGGGGGCCGGGCAGTGGCGCTGGAGGTAAGGTGCCTGCCTTGCCTGCACTAGCCTAGAACGGACCGCGGTTCGATCCCCCGGTTCCCCATTTGGTCCCCCAACCCAGGAACGACTTCTGAGCGCATAGCCAGGAGTAACCCCTGAGCGTCACTGGGTGTGGCCCCAAAACAAAAAAAAAAAAACTATCTTATTCACAGTTGCCCCGTCCAAAATCAAGCTCCTAGAAATCACTTAATAGAACAGCGGTGAACAGATAAATAAAACTATTACTCACTGCTAAAAGAAATATAAGAAAAGAAAACTCAGGGAAATGGACATGCATCTCTATAAATGGATTGAATTAATATATTCAAATAACAACCCCACAAACCACTATACAGTTTCAGTAGAGTTCCTATAAAAGCTACCTGTGACATTTTTTAATGGCATAGACTAACTGCATCACACTTAATTATTATGACACTTCTGAAAAGTCCTTGCTTTCTTGACTAGAAGTCAAAACTTCATTTAACTGTCAGATTCAATTCCAACATCTCCCTAAAGGAATTCTTCATACCTCTGTGAATATATGCACAATACTGATTCTCCCTCTCTCATAAATGTGGGGATAGATCCATCACAAAGCTACTAGTTCTTCGTGTGAACATATATATTCTCTCCAAGAAGGAGACTTTCTGATTCTTTGTATATATGAATAGTTCACTATATTACCCTTTTCTTAGATTTTGTATAAAGAGTCCAAGTCCCAAGAGAGTCAGTCATGTAGGGGATAAAACTGAATGCATTTTGGGTACACTAATTTGGGACTTATTGATGCACAAGTCAGAAAGTCTTTTATACATTTAGATACATTGAGAAAACAAGGATATTGGTGTACATTGGTGTATGTTTTGAGTTTTTATATGTGTGTTATTTTTCTGGATATGTGTATCTTTCCCTTCTTTGGCAATAATATGAGTTTAACAGTAAGGAGAGGAATGTATTATCTATTTAACAAAGCTGTAGTCAGTTTCTCATCTCTTCTTATGCCACTATAGTATGACAATAAGATTTTGCATTTTAAACTTCCTTTTTTCTAAAATAATGTCAATACATAGCCAAATAACAAATGGCTCAAGGCCATGAGTGAATACTTATGTGACAAACTTTGCTCCAAACAACTGCAAGAACTTGAAAATTAACTTATAGAATTTGTAATTTAAATATTGTCTGCACCTGTTAAGGCTTACTTTGAAAATCATTGAGAGGAGTCTGGCATCATTTTTATAACGAATTATCATTGCATATCTATTTTGTGTGCATAACTGAGCCAATAGTGTGTAAATAAGAAAAGGGACTGGGCATAGATGATTCTTGTTTGTTTGTTTTGTTTGGGGGCCACAAACTGGTGACCCTCAGTGGTTACTCCTGGCTATGAGTTCAAAAATTGCTCCTGGCTTGGGGGACATATGGGCCACCAGTGAGCGAACCAATATCCATCCTGGGTCAGTTGCGTGCAAGGCAAACACCCTGCTGCTGTGCTGTTGCTCTGGCTCCTGGACATAGGTGATTTTTATATGTGTCTCCCTGCGGTACTACTTGCACACTCTTTGAACAATTAAATATTTTAGTATTAGAATCTTCCCTAGTTTTATACAGGACACTCAGTGTTCTTGTGAGCACTGTAGCTTCTCCTCAACTTATATCTCTCAGGTCATTTGAAGGATTTTTATTTGTAGTTTCTTTCTCAGCTTATTACTCCATGCCAGGGCCTGCTTCATATCATTCCTTCTGATTGGAAAGTTCTTCCACCTTTATATTGACTTAGTTTACTATCACTACCAGCACTCAGAATTGGTTCTGATATATAGATAGAGTTAATGTCATTCTGTGGCATGACATAGTAAAACTCGATTACATTCTAATGCCCATCCTGAAATTTTCTCTATTCACTCTGAACCCTGCTATAGATCAAGAGAAGAAATTTTTTTTGTTGGAAGTCAGTGGTGAGATTATGGTAAATTAATGCAGTGAGTGCATTAACACACAAAAAGATACCATTTTGAAAGCATTCTGCATAAGGCTTCTGAAACCATGAAATTGAATGTGATTATAGGATAGAGAAATTGTGAAAAAAAAAACAGATTAAAAAAATCTGTACCAAGAAATGCCCAACAATTTGCATTACTAAGAGTTTCTTGGGAGATTAAGATGGCACAGAAACTAAATTGGGGATCAAGGTTTGTGAGTGTCAGTTCTCTGACACTCAGCAATTAAAAATCCTGCTCCTTATAATATCAAGGAGTGAAACAGTCCAACAGCCTAAGACAGAGATAAGCATCATCGAGTCTTCAGTATCAGAAATCCATAAGATGTGCTCAAGATCTTTTTATAACTGAGAACATGTAAAGTTTTAAAGCACTTCAAGGAACCTAGAATGAATTCAAGCACATTTTATAAATACATTTGAAATATAAGCAGATTTATGAATCTCTAGGTCTTATTTGATTTAGCATAGTGCTAAATGTTCAAAATGAAGAATAATATAGTAGTGATTATAATTGGGGGTGTTTGCATGAATGTAAGGGATAAGCTTATGAGCACATTTTCTAGTTTGTTTATTTAAATAATGAGTGAATGTTGCCTTGAATCTCAAAAATGGTCATTTATTTCTAATTTGTGTATAGAATAAAATAAACCAAACACTTTTAATTTTATCTACAGAATTTAATTCCATTTTGGGATATTTAAGCATGACCTTCAAGGAGAAAAAAGTTGAAACAAATTATGTCAATCTCAGTCTTGACAGAAGATTTAGCATACCTTCAATAACTTTACTAATCCTGTATATTTCTTTTTCTCATTAGTATAAAAATCAAGGTCATACTTATATTAAAAGAGACTTTTTAAATGCTGACTTTTGATTAATATCACATTAAAACTACAGAAAGTACTTTTGAATAACTTGCTTAAAAGGACTGAACTTGAAAACTTTTTATCCTAATGATTAAATATAATTTTTCTTTAAAGGATCTTTGTCCATTCTTATAGGAATTGGACATTTGAGTTAAGCTCCAACTGCTTTGCCTAATAGCTGTGTTACTTTTTTTTTTTTTTTTACAAATGTCAAGGTCATTGAATTTTGACTTTTGAATTTATATTTCTCTTATTTATAAAATAGAGATATATAAGAATTTGTTAATGAGAATGAAGGGGATACTGATACTGCTTGGGACATTGTCTATTATTGGGACAAAATAAAAATCTCAATTGCAAGTCAGTATAATATTAATCTTTACTAATTATAACATTCAGGAGTAAAAGTTTTCTACTGTCTTATAATTACAATGAAACAGAAAGCTATTTTTTCAAAACAATTTTCTTTTTTTTTTAATAATAATTTTTATTTTGATCAAAGTGGGTTACATATATTTCATAGTAATATTTTAAGTACATAATAATATTGAATCAGGGGAATTTCCACCACCAAAGTTGTCCTCCCTCCACCCCTAATTTTTGCATGTAAAGCAAGCTCTTGTTGACAATTTTCTTTAAGTGAAAGTAGCTGGTAGTAGAAATTAACCTACTAAGAATGACATTGACAAGACATAGAAATCTGCTGTAATGATAAACATTCTATACTTATATACCCATATGACTTTTGCATATGTGTTTGTTGGTGCATTGGAGGTGTTTTTTGTTTGATTTTTGGTTGAGGTATGTGCGCACTTGGCAATGTTCAGGGGTTACTACTTATAGTGCTCAAAAGTCTGTATGGTGCTGGATATTGAACTCAATTTTGCATTAAAAGCATGTGCTCCAGCCCTTTGAACTATCATCCTGGCCTCTTCCACCTACAATTAAATCTAGACCTTAGCTTTTTTTGAAAGAAGTAGATATAAATATAAACAAGGTTTGAGGTGAAAGAAACATCTAGGATAACAATACAAGATTACCTTTTAGAATATTGCTGGTGGTGCTGGAGAGATAGCATGGAGGTAGGACGTTTGCCTTTCATGCAGAAGGACAGCATTTCGAATCCCGGCATCCCATATGGTTCCACGAGCCTGACAGGAGTGATTTCTGAGCCTAGAGCCAGGAGGAACCCCTGTGCACTGACGGGTGTGACACAAAAAGCAAAACCAAACCAAAACAAAACAAAAAGAATATCTGCTGGTACCTCTAATACAAGTAAAAAGGAGCAGAGTGAACACAGCAATCATTCTTTTTTATGGTTAGAAGAAAAAAGTCGTGTAATGTGTCACTTTTTAATGAATTTAAGGGGTAGATGGATATTTATTAAATGAAAGCTGTAATAGGGGACATTTCAAACAAGGAGTTAATACTTGGAGAGTTAATATACATATAGCAAGAAACTATACAAAAGCAATGTTCTATTTTTAGGTTTGGACTACTTTGACAAATAATTTAGTGGTATTTTTAGTTGGTAGAACAAAGAAAAATTAAAAACTATAAAATCAGTCAATGCTTCTCAAAATTATATTGACAGGATTCTGTAAAATATCCAGATATCAAGGAGACATCCATCTCCAATTTTTTCCATAACTCTTATTATTTAACATGAAAGCTGTAATCAAGAATGAACATTAGACTGGAGCTAATGCTCCAGATTTAGTACTTGCCTTGCAGATGACCTGCCTATGTATTCCCAGTTCAGCATATGGTCCCATGAACCCATGAGGAGTGATCCTTAAGGGTAGAGCTAGGAGTTATCTATGAGTATGAGTACCACCTGGTATGGCCCCCAAAATGAAACATATCAAAGAATAAATCCAAATTTAAGGGAATTTTTAATGCAACGATGAAAAATTTACCTCACACAACCAGAGGGGAGTACACATGTGTGTGTGTTTTTTTATATATACATATATAAAATCAGTCTTTAATGTATAATCAAAATAAAACAATTAAAATCATTTTTCTTAGGGCCAGAGCACTGGCACAAGCAGTAGAGCATTTGCCTTGCATGCACTAACCTAGGACGGACCGAGGTTCGATCCCCCAGCGTCCCATATGGTGCCCCAAGCCAGGAGTGATTTCTGAGTGCATAGCCAGGAGTAACCCCTGAGCATCACTGGATGTCGTCCACAATAAAACAAAGCAAAAACAATATTATTGTTTTTGATATTAAAAAGGAAAAATAATACTATTGACTAAAGAGTATTAAAAAAAAGTCTTTCAATGTGGTCGAACAGAGTCTTAATGTGCTGAATGACAGCAGTCACTGGGACTACAGAAGATAGAATAAGAGGGAAAAAGACCTTTTCATCTGGTATCTCTCCATGTATCCCCTCCCTAAAATATGTGGCATTTTATAGTCCCTATAAAAGCTTCTCTAAATGCCTAAAGCATAGATCTAGGATCAGAAGTCTATAAATACAAACCCTGCCAGAATCTAGCCAGAGCCACAGCTTTTTCAATTTACAGAGACATCGAGTTATCAACCAAAAAAATAGTCAGAATTTATATAGAATTCAAGATCTTCCCCTCCAGGAAAGGTAAAACAAGCACATACTCCTCTAGATTCAGTCAAACTTTTGAAAGGTGTGAGAAACACCTGCAGGTGGGTTGCGGCGACAGTATGTTGCCCATCACATGAAGTGCTGCCCACACTAAGAATAAAGAAAGCCCATAAGGGAATTATGAAGGTTATGTGACCCACTGTATTTCTACTCTGCACTCACTCTGGCCACATGCCTGTTCTGTCTGTTTTTCAGAACTTGATCGTGATCATTTTACAATTACCAAAATAGTACCAGGGGATTATATATGCTGCAACCAGAAAATCATATTTTATTCTCTGATAAAACAGTGCTATTCAAGTGGAAGAACTTATAGTATTTAACCTTCAGCCTAGACAGGCAGCTTGCCTAAGAATTCTTGAAAAGTTCAGTGGGTTGTGCCCTTTAAAAATTTTTTAAAACTGGAGAAAGTGTGCAGTGCTCTAGCATAGTATTATGTTTCCCAATGGATTTTATGTTCTTAAGTTTTCTTCTACTTGTTCCCCCATCTTTGCCTTTGATGCTGTTATTGCCATTAACATGCATTGTAAATGCACACTTGTGTGCCCACTGGGGTATGCGTTTCTGCCATGGTGCTTGTACACACACACACACACACACACACACACACACACACACATATTCATTTGTGAGGCACACATACATTTTTTTTTTGGTTTTTGGGCCACACCCGGCGGTGCTCAGGGGTTACTCCTGGCTGTCTGCTCAGAAATAGCTCCTGGCAGGCACGGGGGACCATATGGGACACCGGGATTCAAACCAACCACCTTTGGTCCTGGATCGGCTGCTTGCAAGGCAAACGCCGCTGTGCTATCTCTCCAGACATACATTTTGAGAGTGATGCCCACTGGGAGTGTCTGAAGTGCTAGCTCACATGATCACAAGAGCCTGTACTCACACGTTATTTTTAGTTGTAGTACTCACCAAGATTAGTTATATGAATTTGATGCTGGTTCACATCATTTTGTCCTTGAGACATTGCATTCTCTGTTAGGAGTCACAGTCCTAACTCCATGCGTGTCAGTGGCAGTCATCAAATTCATGGCCTCATACTTGCAAAAGTGCAGTTTTTTTTTGTTGTTATGTTTATTTTATTTAGTCACCCTGATTACAAAGTTATTCATAATTGGGTTTCAGGCAGCTGTAGACGACACTGAGACAATCCCCAAGCCCTCTAGCCTCTTGTCTTTAATAAATAAAACTAAGAAAACGAACTTTAAAGTAGCCAAGATGTTCAGAAAACCACAGTATGTGAAGAAAAATAAAAAAAAAAATGAACATTTTTGATGCTTCACTAGGGCGTATGAGACCAGATTACAATCAGTGTTATATTGATTATAAACAACAGAGTTAGATGTTTTAGACTTCAAAGAAGAGACTTGGGTCCTTTAATATACCTGTGAAGATTGAACAATTCCCAGCATTTCCCCTTAGTCACAGTTAACTTAACCAACTCCATTCTTCTCCATTGAAGCCAGGCACACTGGACATCCTGCCATTGACTCTTTAAAGTTAAATTTAGTCTTAACATTTTTGTATTTCCCGTGTGGTGTTGACAGCATTGGGACTTGCCTGAACTCCGCATACATAGGTTTGCTTAAAAATGTGTATTATGATAAATCAGATAACTAGAACACGGTGGCCTTGTCTTCTGTCAGTATTATAATGAATAAATTTATATAATGTCATAATAAGAAGATAACTGGGTTAAAATTACAGGACAGCGGGTAAGAAACTTGCTTTGACCCAACCAACCTGGGTTCATTCCTCTGCACCACACATTGCTTCATGAGTCTTGCCAGGATCGGGTGAAAAGACCAACTTCAACACTACAACAGCAGAAATATAATCAAAGAAGATCATTTATCATCAAGACCTATTCTACTCACTAGAAATATTTTCAAAATTTCCTTAATTATTTCCTCAAATCTTTCTCTGTTCTTGCTCTTAAATGGATCTAAATTAGTGCTTAACTAAATAAATCACCCATTACAAAAGGAAGGAAGGAGGAGGAAGAAAGGAAGGAAAGAAAAAAGGAAATGTCAATAAACTTCATAAGGGCCAGCTTCTAAGATAACTCATTAATAGCTTCTATCTCTCTACTACTACAAAAACATATTCTAATATATACTTAACAAACCTTTGCCCCCCACCACACCCTTTCACCCTCCAAAAGGTTTCTTGAACTGAATGAACAAATGCAATCAAAAGGATTGAATGTGTGGTTCTTTGACTTTAACTACCTAAGGCTTCATGCCAATAAATTGTCTTGAAAAGACAAAGATATACTTCTTTGTTATGATTCATGTCGTCTCTTAGCACCATGAATCAATAATTCACACACATGTTCTATATTTTAGGATGGAGGCAAAAGGAGGATTCCCATTTAGGTCATGCCTTCTCATGGCAGAGGCAAGTGAAAGGAGATGGATCTTAATGGAAACACTTGAAAAAATGTACTTAGAATCTCTGCAGCACTGCTGCTTGTCATTATCTATCCAAGGCCAGTCCTATCACCAAGCTTGACAGTGCGTTGAGAAGAAAACTCTGGTTTAAGAGAGGCATTAGTGGATGTATGGGTGAATGGTCCTCCTCAGAGAAGAATCATAGATGACAGTCATGCAATCAACCACGGAAACAATTCAGAATTTTGAGATACTATAATCAGGAGTGTCTCAGGCTTAGCAAAAATGTCTGTAGCTTATTTTATAAATATAGCAACAAAAGTCCTATGTACATAATGTTTTATATAGAAGTTATTCACTGAAAATTTGCTATATTTTATTTTATGTAAGTATTTCTGTGTTTTAAATTGTATAAACAAATGAGAGGGAAAATGATATTTAAGAACATTCTGACGTAATTGAACTCAGACCTCTTCTTAATACCATACACAAAGGTCAAAACAAATTGATTAAAGACTCTGATATCAGACTTGAATATGGACATTCTTCAAAAATATAGAAATTGAGCTTCCATATGACCCAGCAATACCATTTCTAGGGTATACCCCTAGGAACACAAAATGCAAAACTCTGCCCTCTGCACTCCTATGTTCAATGCAGCACTATTTACAATAACCAGAATCTAGAAATAACCCAGGTCTCCAACAACAGACAAATGGCTAAAGAAACTATGGTACATTTATACAATGGAATATCATGCAACCATTAGGAAAATGCAATCATGATGTATGCCTATAATTATCGATGGACATGAAGAGTAATATGCTTAATGGAATGAGCCAGAGGGAAATGGATAGACAGAATCGGCTCACTCATCTTTGGGATATAAGAAAAACAAGATATAGTATGGTAATAATACCCAGAGACTATAGAGACAAATGTCTAGTTCTGTGTAGAAAACTCATTACAAAGAGCCATGAGTAAATCTAGACTAAAGATGGATCTACAAGGACAATGATAGTTGAAATTGATATCTCTAGATTAGAATTTGGAGCTGAAAGTGGAGAAACTAACAGGCAAGCCATCCTTATGTTGACAATAGTGCAAACCACTGTGCCTAAAGGGAAAGAGAAGAAATTCAATTTGCCTGCCATAAAGCAAGGTAGAGGTAGAGGTGGGAAGGAAATGGGAAACATCAGTGATGGTAACGGGAATGGTGTACTGGTAAAGGATGGTGTTCTTTGTCTGACTTAAACCCAACAATTAGCAATTTTGTAGCCATGGTGCTTAAGTAATTTTAAAAAAAAGAAAATTCTGAGGTTTGATACTGAAATATATGTGGTCATAGGAAAAATAATAATGTAAACTTTTAGTCTTGTTCTTTTGTTTGGTTGATTTTGGGACCACACCTGACAATGCTCAGGTATTGCTCCCAGTTTTGCATTCAGAAAATATTACTGGTGGTGCTTGGAGGACCATCTGGGATGTCAGAGATCAAATCTGATTCAGCTGTATACAAGGCAAACACCCTGCTTTCTGTACTGTCACTATTAAGCCTCACTTTTAACTGTTACCATACTGACTCTTATCTTAATTTTCCTCTTGTTCTTCTCTCTTTCTCCTCTGTAACTTGGAAGACTACATAGACAAACATATATTGATAGGGAAACCATCTTCTTGCTCATAAAATACCTATGGATTGGAAGGATTGATCTAGAGAATAATAGTCCTTGACATGTTTGGCTAACAATGAACACAGGAAGCCCCCACCATTTGAAAAGTAGAGCTGCAAACAACAAAAAGTATTTATAAAGTTGTATTGGTATATATAGTATATGCTGTAACTTTAGAGTAGAATTAAGAGGAAATTAAAGACTACCAAAAAAAGATCTAAATTTAAAAAAAAAATTAAATTTGTATAGAGTGTAATTTTGAGTTAGCTATGTATCTATGAATTTTATATAAGAAATCATTCTCTGTACACATATTGCAAATACAGGACATAGATTTATTGGTTCTCATAAGTCACACATGATATGTATATATCATAAAATTTAAATTGCTAGAATTTCCCCCCCAATATTTATGTTTATAATATGAATCATGACTTTTATAGGGCCTATGAAAATTAGAAGCTATCCTGTTCTTTAAAAATGTACTTAATTTCATAAATTAGTTTGAAGTTTATTATCCTCTAAAAACATAAACTATTTGGTGGGGGAAGGGAGACTAGAGTGATAATACACCAGGCAGAGTTCTTGACTTGCATGCAACTTAGCCAGGCTGGATCTACAGCACCCAATATCCTCTCCCGATCCCTGCCAAGAGAGATCCTTGTACACAGAGCCAGAAGAAAACCTTGAGGATAGCTGTTGTGACCAAACCCTTAACTCCAGAAAGGATTTAATGGAAGTATCCAAATATCTATATCTGCTCTTCACATGTCTTTCTTATCTTTGCCCTTTATATCTGTCCTTTGATATTCTATAAATATAGGTCAATATACCACTTCATCTCAGTATTAGGATTGAGATTTATGACATAGCATCCTAATGACTATTTTATATATTCCTATTTCAAGTCATGTTTCTAATTTTTCTTTTCTTTTTTTTTTTTGGTTTTTGGGCCACACCCAGTGACGCTCAGGGGTTACTCCTGGCTATGCGCTCAGAAGTCGCCCCTGGCCTGGGGGACCATATGGGGCACGGGGGATCGAACCGCGGTCCGTCCAAGGTTAGCGCGGTAAAGCAGGCACCTTACCAACAGCGCCACCGCCCGGCCCCTGTGTTTCTAATTTTTCATTCATGTTATACTATAATAATTCAGATTACACTGGAGTATTCACAGGTATAAATCAAGGACAATGTGGCATTCCTTGCATATAATTCCAATTCAGTATGTTGTCAAACTTTGATCCAACTCTATTAAGATTAGGGTCTACACTTTACATGCTTTTTTAACCCTCCAGAGGATTTCATTAACTTGACTCACAAGTAGTAGCTCATTTAAAATCAGTCTTTCCCAATGAGCTTTCAAAATAAATGTATTATCAAACTCACGGTCAAGTTGTAGTTTTTCTTCCAAATGTTTGTTGAATGAATGAGTGAATGAATTTTATGATGCTCGTCAATAGTAAATGTAGCTGATATTTAAATAATATATATCAATTCTATTGTAATATGATTTTCTGAAGATCTTCCCTTTCTGCTCCAAACTGTTTATATCTGCCAGATGTAGACTATTTAACTACCTCTTAATGTGCGTCTCACTAGCTAGATTTTTAGGGTTCTTTCATGACAGGGGAAAGATGTAAGTTAAATTTTATCTAACTTTTGCAGAAGGTTTGATAAGCCTCAATTTCTATGGATTAAAAAATACTAATGATCTTTGTTTGTTTCCTTTGTCTTTTCGAATTGTAGGGCCTTAAAGCAGCTGACAATGACCCCACAGCTCCGCCATATGACTCCCTCTTAGTCTTTGACTATGAAGGCAGTGGCTCCACAGCCGGGTCTTTGAGCTCCCTCAATTCCTCGAGTAGCGGTGGCGAACAGGACTATGACTACCTGAATGACTGGGGGCCACGCTTCAAGAAACTCGCTGACATGTATGGTGGAGGTGATGACTGAACTTCAGGGTGAACTTGGTTTTTGGAAAAGTACAAACAACGTCAACTGATATTCCCAAAAAGCATACAGAAGCTAGGCTTTAACTTTGTAGTCTACTAGCACCGTGCTTGCTGGAGGCTTTGGCATAGACTGCAAACCAACTTGGGCTCAGAGGGAATATCAGTGATCCAATACTGTTTGGAAAAACACTGAGCTCAGTTACACTTGAATTTTACAGTACAGAAGCACTGGGATTTTATGTGCCTTTTTGTACCTTTTTCAGATTGGAATTAGTTTTATGTTTAAGGCTTTAATGGTACTGATTTCTGAAATGATAAGTAAAAGACAAAATATTTTGTGGGAGCAGTAAGTTAAACCATGATATGCTTCAACACGCTTTTGTTACATTGCATTTGCTTTTATTAAAATACGGAATTAAACAAAAAAACAAAAACTCATGGAGCGATTTTATTATCTTGGGGGATAAAACCATGAGATTGGAAAATGTACATTACTTCTAGTTTTAGACTTTAGTTTTTTGGTTTTTCTTTTTTTTTTTTTTTCACTAAAATCTTAAACTTACGCAGCTGGTTGCAAGTAAAGGGAGTTTTCATATCACCAATTTGTAGCAAAATTAAATTTTTCATAAACTAGAATGTTAGACACATTTTGGTCTTAATCCATGTACACTTTTTTATTTACTGTATTTTTTCCACTTCACTGTAAAAATTGGTATGTGTACATAATGTTTTATTGGCATAGTCTGTGGAGAAGTGCAGAAACTTCAGAACATGTGTATGTATTATTTGGACTATGGATTCAGGTTTTTTGCATGTTTATATCTTTCGTTATGGATAAAGTATTTACAAAACAAAGTGACATTTGATTTAATTGTTGAGCTGTAGTTAGAATACTCAATTTTTAATTTTTTAATTTTTTTATTTTTCTTTTCTTTTGGGAGGGGAGGGAGAAAAGTTCTTAGCACAAATGTTTTACATAATTTGTACCAAAAACAAAAAAAAAAAAGAGGGAAGACAAGGATAGAAAGGGGTGGTCTGACACTGGTGGCACTAAATGTGTGTTGAAAAAAAAAGGGGGGGAAAAAAGCTTTTAAACTGGAGAGACTTCTGACAACAGCTTTGCCTCTGTATTGTGTACCAGAATATAAATGATACACCTCTGACCCCAGCGTTCTGAATAAAATGCTAATTTTGGATCTGGTGACTGGTTTGAACTTTTTCTTTTCTACTTGATCTGTTCTGAATGTTGTGAAAATCACAAGAACTAGAGTTTTTTCTGAGAACAACAGTCCAAATGTATGTACTTGCTCTTACACCATTCACCATTGAAACTCTTAGTATGGCAGCCCTGTCCAGTGAGCAGCAGAGAAAATAGTTGTGGATCTTATTAGAAAAACATTAGGTAAAACACCAACTAATACAAGAATAGATGATGCCATTATGATGACTATATATATATATTTTTTTATATGTGTGTGTATCTCTATCTCGATATATGACATATATATCACACCCTTGGCTTCAAACTTTGGGTAATGTTTACTATTCCTCATGTTTTAACTCCTTTTTGCCTAAGTTTATATTTTGGTTTATTCTAACAGGCCTTTTGCATCAAAAAGCAGTCAAAGAAAAAAGCTCAGTAAAAAGTTACAGGACAGGTCCTACAAACTGCAGGGGACATGTAGAATTCTCAGAAAAGACATTCTCAGAAGCTATTGTTTCATATAGCTACTTTGGTTTGACTGGTGTTCATTCATAGACTTGTCATTTTTTCCCTATTTGTTAAGTATAGTTGGCAAAATCAAATATGTTTGTGGTTTATAAGATACTGGTTTAATGTATATACAAATGAGGATAAGATTTGTATATTCTATTTAATGTCTCTTATTGTTAGCCTCTTTTGTGTATTTCTTCAGAGGACAACATGCTTACTTAGCATGCAGCTGACCCAGGTTTGATCCTCAGTGTCACATATGATCCCACAAGCATTGCCAGAAATGATCCCTGCACACAGCCAAAAGGAAGCCCTCAGCACTGGGTTCGTTCAAAATCCCAAAACTAATCTTTGGAACCAGAAAGATATTTCAGGGAATAGGGGTGCTCGGCTTGCATGCACAAGAATCAGAATTTGCTGGGTGTCACCATGATGGCACCTAGTGCTGCATCAGCAGGTCTGAGATTGACCCTGCTGGCATGGTTGTCTGAGTATAGACAGGAGTGTCTTCGGGACTCCCTGAGTACTTTTCTTGGGAGGTTGATCCAAATTAATCTACTCTTGACAGTTCGAGTACAGTACAGATAGTCACTGAGAATTAATGGCGGAAACTATCTTACTAAAATTTATAAAACTATTTGTGTACCTTATTGTTTGAAAATGAAATTTTACAGATTCGAAACTCTATTTTTATTTGCCTCAGAATCATATTACACATTTGAAAAACATTTTAACAGCATCCCTTCTCTAATTAACTTCATGTGTTTTTGCTTAACATAAAAAGTATTTTATTAGACAAAGAAATTTACTTCTCTGTTGATTCACTCTGTAACATACTTGTCAGTTTTTAAATTACAAGATGCCATAACTTGCCTTGAATTTCCATAATGAGTTATGCTAAATTTACTAATTGGAATAGGCTTTACTAAAATGGAATCTTAGGCTGTGCGTATATGCTGCTATACATCTAAATGAAAACTGAATTATCTTCATAAATGTTTACATCATAGTATTCAAAGTTTGCATTGTTTAGGTAAATATTTTCATTATTTTCTCATGGCTGACATATAATGATAGATGTTATTAGAAATTATAGATATAATATATGCATAAATTTAAAGAATTTTATCTCATCACAATAAATAAATGTAAACATTATGTTTAATGTACTGTTCCTTTGTGAAAATACTTTTAAAGAAATTAAAGTCCTCTCTGCTCTTCTCCAGAAAAAACTCAAGTTAACTTATACATTCTACTTGTTTCCAAAAATCAGTTTTACAACTTCATAAAAATGTAATTTTGTTTTGTTTTCACACAATTGATATTGTTCATTAGGTATTTTCTGTGACTTAACTTAATTACTAAGCATGTGCCTTGGTAACTCACCCATATAAATATATAGATATATCTACCTCATTGTAAAGGAAGTGCTGCACAGTGTATATACTATGTCAAATATGAATATTCAGTCAGTTTGGCTATTTATTTTTTTTCTGTTTCCAGTTTTACTTCTAAGGTCAGCTTTGCTGTTCACACCTTTGTGGTTGTTACTTTGCATTGGAGTCTTTGAGATACCTGGAAATAAAATTGCAAGACTAAGAAGGTGAAAGAAGTTAATGAAAGTATAAATGTTTTAATATTACTTCAAATTCCTTTTAGCTAAAAGATGAGAATTTCTAAAAGCCAGTGACTCCCTTCCTTGGCTAAAGATTTTTTTCAGCTCAAAATAGTAACACAATGTAAGACCAGCGTCTTTATTCTTTGGACATTATTAGCCTATGAGTCAGCCACAGTACTTACTACTTTTGAGTACTTTGTAAAAGCACTAAAACCATGTTGTACAATAAAATCTTAAAAAACTATGTCTATGAGTGTGATTTATGGAACCCATTCAGGGATTTACATTTTAGATCATTTCAAGTGATTTTGTTATGCATTATTTCTAATAAGAAACAAAATAAAATGCTAAAATTGATATGAAATGGATTTTATTTCCTGATGAAAGTGTGCGTTTAAAATTTTAATTAGATATGCCAAATTTTCCCAATTAGAACCTACATTGATTGACACATACCAATAGTAAAATAGTACAAATATTGGTAAGATTCTCAACAATTTTGATGCCACATATATTTATAATTTTTCCAGTAAAATGTCTCTTTTGGGCAACGAAAGGTGTCCATGCTAATTAATGAGGACTTTTCTGATCA
>PVKC010000802.1:0-44268 GCA_004027635.1 Crocidura indochinensis
TGCTCTTCCGATCTCAATTTCTGAGCATGGAGCCAGGAGTAACCCCTGAGCACTGCCGGGTGTGACCCAAAAACAAAACAAAACAAAAAAACAACAACAAAAAAAAAACCAAGTTTCTGGGGGCTAGAGAGATAGCATGGAGGTAGGGCATTTGCCTTGCATGCAGAAGGACAGTGGTTCTATGGGGAGCTGAGGCCTAGTAAGTCTCTAGCAGATTCCTGAAGCCTAACTGTCTCTAGCAGTCTCTCATGAGGCCTGATCAAGGATGCAGCCTGCCTTTACTAAAGTCAATCTAAAAGGCTACATGAGGCATTGTGACAAGCCAAAGGGAACACTGAGGCCAGTAACCTTGACAGAAAAACATATTTTAGACAGGACATATTCTAGACACATCCAAGCCAAAGGGAACACTGACCCAGTAGCCTTGGAAGAAAACCATATTTTAGACAGAACATATTCTAGACACATCCAGTGAGTGGGTTGGGAGAAGCAATATTTGTTTTGTTATCTATGTAGCCAGGTGCTAGGGGGAATTATTTTAGGGGATCATTGCTTATCATGTAGCTAGACGAAGTGAGGAATCTTAGGGAAAAAACTTATGCTGTTATCTGTGTAACCACAAGCTTTGAGAAGTAGTTCAAACAAAGTATTTTGCTCTACACTTTTTTTTACTGCTCTTTGTTTGCCCCCCTCACCCCGCCATGAATGATACATAATGATCTGCCCTCTTTTCAATAAACGAAGCTAGCTAATTCTCACTAGTTTTCCCATTTTCTTTGTCTGTATTCTTTGTGTTCTTTGTATGTTACAAACTCATATTCCCTCCGAGAAATTAACCCACGTTTGTGGTTTCCCTGCAAGGGCAAGGGAGCCCACATTTTGGCGCCCAATGTCGATTCTCAGCATCCCATAGGGATGTGACCCCCCCCCAAAAAAAAACCAAAAAAATAAATAAAATAAAATAAAATAAAAAAACAATATTTGCTACAATAGAATGCTAGATTTTCTAAGTATCTCCTTTTGAGAAATCTCTAAGTAAGTGGGAATCACAAATCTTTACTCCATTTTCATGAAATTATCCAACAATGTGATTCACTAACTCTGAAGTGGAAGGTAACTCCCATTATTTCATTAGTCAGTATATACAAGATAACATGTGACTTCCATATGCCATAAAACTTAAAAAAAATAGTATCATGTACCACCTCTACATGTGATAATACATTTTTAAAGGCAACACCTATTCATCATACTAGTTTTTTTTGGGGGGGGGGTAGTACATGGTTAGGCCACACTCAGCTGTGCTCAGGGCACCATAAGTGGTGCCAAAAAATGAAGTAGGTCACTAGTTCCAGCCACCAAGCTTGAGCCAATTGGATATCCAGGAATAGGTATTTGGAGACCAGTGGTTTTCGGTTTTTGTTTTGGGCGAGGATCCACATTCAGCAATGTTCAGAGGTTAATTACTGGCTCTGCACTCAGGAATTACTCCTAAAAGTACTCAGGGCACCTTATGGGATGCTAGGGATCAAATCCGAAATGGCTGTATGCAAGGCACATGCTCTATCTGCTGTACAAGGGCTCTAGTCCATAAATAGGATCTGAAGAGATTCCAACTAGCTACTCAATGTCACAGTCAGAGACTTGGGAGGTAGGTTTGTAACTACAAACAAGCACATGATGGGTATTTTCAAATGATTAGGAGTGAAAATGACCTTTAAATTAAATTCTAAATATTTCCCTGAATCTGAGAAACACTTCAACTCATTAATCAGCCATCTAAAAAGATTAATTCTCTAGCCCTTCAAAATAAAGAATGAGAAACATATAAATGACACATTTAATGAACCCCCAAATCTTTACAAGATCAAGAAAACAAAAGAATGGCTTAAAGGCTGGAGGAATAGTATAGGAATTGATGTGCTGGCCTTGCATATAGCCTCAAAATTCCCATTTCCAGTACCACAGATGGTTTCCTGACTAATACCACGAGTGACCTTGAATGCAGAAGAGAAGTAATCCCTATAGTCAAAAGTAAACCCTGAGCATAGCCAAGTGTGGCCCCACAACAAACAAAAACAACAGCAAAGGCCTCATGATATAATAAAGGTTATACAAGTATGGTTCCCTAGAGATAACAGGTAAGAATAATTGCTAGTGGGCCTGAGGAGACTGTACCACAGGTAAGGCTTGCATGTGGCTGACCTAGATTCAATCTTTGGCCCCCCATTTTGTTTCCCAGCTCATGTTAGCTCATGTGTGACCCATGAGCACAGAGCCAGGAGTTATCTCTGCCTAAGTACTGCCAATTGTGGCTCAAATACTGGAAGAAAAAAAAGAAACAAAAACGATGTCCAATTACTTGAGAACACTGATACATTTTTGTTGTAAAAGGTGCTTTAACATAGTGTTTTCAATGGGAGTCCTACATCTAAAGATGTTCCAGTATTGCTGATTTCATCTCATGGGTCAAAACATTTGCATATTTTTCATTCTTTTTTTTCCCCTCTAATTTTTGGGCCACCAAAAATGCACCAAAAAGAGCCCCCAGAAGTGCTCAACATAAGTCTTGATCTCTGGCTATGGTCCTGAAGATTTTCATTTTTCAAAAGCATTCTACACACAAAGGAACCTTTTTTTGTTAGGAAATTATAGATTGAAAATATTTGAAAGCCCCAGAACTTTTTTCTTAAAAGCAAACAACCCAAATATATAAGCCCAGGATTAAATAGTGCAGCTATTCCAATTGAAATATTTGAAAGCCCCAGAACTTTTTTCTTAAAAGCAAACAACCCAAATATATAAGCCCAGTATTAAATAGTGTAGCTATTCCAATTGAAATGTGGCCACCTCTCCAGTCTGACCCACATGCAGCAGGCAAAAACTTTAGCAAACAAATTGAACACAACATGCTAAAGCAGTTATTTCTTCAAGAAATCGGTCTTAATCCGGACCTAACCATGAATAAACATAAAAGACTGAAAAAGAAATACTAGTGAGCCTGGGTTCCACTCTCCATCCTCGGAAATGAGTGTCACTGGTTAGGGGGCTGTAGCTTCTTCCCAGGTGATGCTGTTGTACAACTGAGGTGGGAATTGGCTCTTATAGTTCTTTGATATCACTCCGCTAACCATCACCTCTATTTGCCCTGAATAACTGAATATATAGAAGGCATGAGTTCTGAATGATCGTCGGTATGGAAAACTGGCAGCTCAGATGCTGGATAACTGGAGATGTGCTAGGACCGCACAGTTTTCAGCTTTCATTGCTTTCAGGTAATGATGGTTCCTTGGCTCACAAATGCAAACACATAAGGTTTGCAATGAAATGAGGCCACAGGGATTCCAGACACAATCTGTCATGATGAAGGTGTCAAGAAGGAAAAGTTCAGAAATCATTTCGTGTCATTAACACACAGGTAATAAACTGGACACAATAAGCTTAAAAATAATTTCCATTTTTAATTTAAAAAATAAATAAATCTGAACAAAATGTGTCTTCCTCAATGCACATCTTCCTAAGTGTCCATGTTGAAAACTCGCTAGTTTACAAAATCATGACAATGTAGCTTTTTGACAAAATCTGGATGAACAATTTACAAAATGTGACTAAAAGTAGTATCTGGGCAAAATTTATTTGAAAAAATCAGCTTTGGCTGAATTATTATCCAATCAGAGCTTTATAAATGTGGAATTAGACAATTTTCTTTGGGAGAAAATTTTTTAAAGATAAATCACCAAAACAGAGAAAGAGAATAAAATAAATTAAATAAATCTTATTTGTGATATTCACAAAGTTGAATTTTATGAAATTGCCCTTTGTGATGCTACTTTTGACATGTTTTCAGTACACCAACGTTCTTTTCATGGAACATACATAACTTCGTTTTCTCTTCTGTTCTCATCATTCCAAAGTGTAATATTAGAAGGAATTTATTTGCTGTTTTCCTCTTTGACTTCAGAACAAATGTCATGATCTTTTTATCAAATATAACTATCCTACATAATGGCTTCCCAAAAAGACGAATCTTCCAATAACTCCCACAACTTATTTTTTATTCTATAACCCAGAATCCTGTGTTCAGAGCTTGATCCTCGTATTTTCATGAATCTGAAGGGGAAGTAATATGGGGGAAAAGTCATATTAAAGAATGGAAGATATCTGGGCATTAATCAAAATTTCCTAATCTTTAATCAAAGACTAGCCTGCTTTTCTGCTGATCTGAAGACTTGTTTCCTATGATGCCCTCCTTCATACCCTTTGGCCAGGTGATACAAGATCTTTTAAAGACAACTGGAAAAGCTGGTGGAGATTCAAATACCCTCCAGTCAAGTAAATATTGTTTTGAGGTCTGATTGTGGTCTGGGTAACCATTTTCACCTTACTTTCTCTACCTGACTTTTTTTTCCCACTTCCTCTCAGTTTCTTTTATGTTGATTTTGGTTTGGTTCTTGGGCCACACGTGGCCATGTTTACGGGCTACTCTTGACTCTGTGCTCCAGAATAACTTCTGGTGGTACTCACAGGCATACAGGATGCCAAGGACCAATCCTGGGTCAGCAGTTTTCAAGCAAGCATCTACAACTGTACCCACTGCACTATCTTCACACTTCCTTCAGTTCTTTTAGTACCACTTTGTCTCTAGTAATAAAGAATTATGTGAAAGGTCCTCAAGGAGAGGGGTCTTGTGTGAGGAAACGACTGTACTCAATTCTAAATTAACACTGGTGGGGGGGGTGTAAAAAGGAAGAGAGGAGATTACTAATGCTCTAGGCCTATAAGAGAATAAGAAGGGCCATTTTATGAGAACCTACTGTTTGATCTGATATGAAACCTCACGACAAAATGTGTGATAGGTATTAACCCCATTTTGGAAAGTGAGGAAACCTTAGAGAATTTGAAATAATCTAAGATTTTGAAAGTTGACAGCAAGTTCAGCCAGAAAGATCTGTAACCAGCTGAGATTAATTCCAAAGCACAGGTCCTTTCCATGATGCTTCCATTTATGTTTTTCCGAAAGGAGTGAAGAACACCCTTTTCTTCAGCACTTTTAGAACATGCTTACTTATTCATGTAACAATGGAATTATTTCAGAAGGATTTCCTTCCTGACAGTAGGATCAATAGAATACAGGGGCACTGAAAGAAGCACAATGAGGCAGGCAAGTAGATCCACATTTCTGGAGCTAAAATCTTGCTCCCTGCTCTCTACTTAGAAGAAAGGGGATTGGAGCATGTTGTGGGAGAAATCCCTGTTAATCCTCCTGTTGTCTAGGAGGGTTCACAATAAAAGAAGTCTGACCTAAGTGTATAGAAATATTTGTGAAATCTCCTTTCTTGTTCCAACTAAGGGCAGGCTATAAAGTATGAATGTATTATATTATATTCCAGAGAGAAGTCATCTTGGTAGAGCTTAAAGTAGCAAGTAGCATTATTAGGAAGCATCTGTGTTCAACCTCACTATTCATATTTACAAAAAGAAGGGCTGTATGTATGAGTTGATAGGACCTTTTCAGCTCAGAACATCTTTATCTTTGTATTGTTGCTTATGTACAATTAAGATATTATTTGATCATTTAAAAGAACCCATTTTTTTGGGGGGGGGCACTCCAGGTAGTGCTCAGGGGTTATTCCGGCTATCTGCTCAGAAATCGCTCCTGGCCGGCACGGAGGACCATATGGGACACCGGGATTTGAACCAACCACCTTAGGTTCTGGATCGGCTGCTTGCAAGGCAATGCTGCTGTGCTATCTCTCTGGGCCCAAGAAATCACTCCTGGCAGGCTCAGGAAACCGACCATATTGGATGCTGGAATTTGAACCACCATTCGTCCTGGATTGGCTGCTTGCAAGGCAAATGCCCTACTGCTATGCTATCTCTCTGCCCATTTTTCTTTAGAATGGCATTATTTATCATACACATAGCATCAGATTTATCATATACAGATCATCAAATTAATTCCATAATTAAAGAGGAATAAATAACCAAACTGAGATATTGCACTGTATTCTTCAGGGTAAAAGCAGAGGGACCACTGAGCCTGGAAGCTGAACTCTTGAACATAGGCTTCAGAGGTCCATATATCTAGTGATCTGCACTCAAAAGAAGCAACAGAACAAGAAAGCTTCAAAGGAGTATATCTAGGAAGATGTGACTGTGTGCAAGAGACACTGTTCAGTGATTCCTGGGGAGGTGAGCAGTTTTTGACTTGTCACAATTGGTGGGGTAGAGAGGATATACAGGCACAGAATTCACATCGAGTACAGTGCTTTTTCCATCATAAGTACAAGCCTTTTGTACCCCAAATCAAAGGCATTCTTATCTTCAAGGGAGACAGAAGATCTTGGAAAGATTATTTCAGGTTTCAGTGTATTTTCAGAGTATCTTTGAGTTTAGCCACAAATTCTACAAAAGACTCATTGGGACCTTGGGTAATTCTTAAAAAAGTACCCTCACCAGTGCTGTTAGAATCGATTTTCTCCCATGATGACAATGCAATGTCTTTAATTATTTTTGAAATTTCCTTAGGTAAAGCTGCTTGTGCCTGAACACCTGCATATTGATTTTCTCCCATCAATAGTTCATACAAGATTTCTTTCAATAATTCCATGGATCATGACAAAAGTTGAGTCAAGAGCAGTTTTTTAGAAACAAACACCAAGGATCACCCAGGAGCAGGTCACTGATTTGGCTGCATCACCATTTCAGAAGAACATCTCTGGGCATCTGCAGGCTCTGCTTAGAGAAACGCACAGGATAAGGTTGATTCTGGAACTCCATGTACCAAAGATGAAGCCTGTCCTTGCTCATCGATGAGAAAGACTCTTTCAAACAAATCGAAGCGTTTTTGGCTGGTAAACCCCACTCAGTGAGCAGGAAGAACATTAAGCAGGATGCCATATACAATGAAAGAGGTTCTGGAGCAATTGCCCATGGAGGTCGTTTCTCAGGCTCAATGTGCTTGAAGGGGCACTACGTTTATTGGGATCCAGGCTCAGAAGAAAGGACTCCAGATTTTCGAGCTTTTGGAGGGGGTGGGGGTGGTGCCTTGGCTTCTCTTCGGACAGGCAGTGGGGGGGCTATCTGAGGGAGTTGACACAGGAAAGTAAAAATGAGTCTCAATTTGAAAGTAAAAATGAGTTCTTCCCAATTTGACTTTCCTCTATATTTCTAACATTTTCTTATAGTTTCTATCTGACTAAACTTTATCTCTGCAACCTTTGTAAAGAAGTAAGACTGCTTTTTCGTCCCTCTGTTCTAATTGAGTTAATTATCTCTCATGCTTGGTGTACAAATAGCCGATAATCAGTATTTGCTGTATCAACAGAGGGATGTTGTTTGAGCCTTTCCAGAATGATCGTTGCTCATGAAGAAGTGTCAATTCTCCAAATGAGAATCAAAACTCCTTACCCAGGAGAAAAGATCTACTTTTAGTGAGAAGGAAAGCTCATTTCTGTTACTTTCCTTCCCTTTGAAAACTCCCCAATCTTATGTGGTTTTACGGACTAAGAGCTAATTAAGTGAGAAATCTGTGGGAAAATCTGCCTATGGTAAGTGTAGCATTCAATTTAACATCATGCCCTAGTTGCCCGTCATTACCCCTACCTCTGTGGAGTTCCTCTGGCTGCTCTTGGGAGGTGGGGGTGGGGGGAGAGTTGCAGTCATCACCCCATCTGTTTGCAGAGATGGAGAGCCTGGAGATGATACAAAGCACATGAAGGCAGAAAGAACAGAATCTCAGAATTTGATTTGTCTTTACAACACTGACATTAAACTGATGAACCAAACTGCTATGGTGAGACTACATGGTTTCCAGAGAAGAAAAATGTCCTCTTTTTAGGTGTGCCAAACCCTTCACTAACCAGGAAGTATCACAAAAAGTTCTGAGGAAATGTTTCATATTTTTTGTTGAAGACTTTATTATTAAACCAGAGGTGATATTTTCTAAAATTAAGGCATAACTTTATTGTCTGATACACTCATCTCAAGTGTTTTTATAAAAACATCCTGTCACAGACAGGCGGTCACTGAATACTAGCTAAGTTTCACTGAATTATCTTTGTTTTACCACCTACAAGCTGCAATAGTCACTTCCTCCAGAAAACCGCAACAGGTTGTTTAATTTACTGTGGACTTATGTCTACCACTTGTCACTGATAATTTGACCTTCTATTATGCCTTTGAATCACATGTACTTTGTAACTTGTTCTTAGGCAATGCATATCACTAGTTCTCCATGTTAGCTGGAAGTAGAATACAAAATTGATCCATTACTTGTCATTATGTTGGACTCTTGTAAATACATTGATATTTACTCAATAGTTTATAAGTGATCCTGTCTGGTTCTAGACTAGAGCTAGCACATTTATACTTTCACAAATGGAAAGAGAGTAAGACCCTTTGGATCACA
Organism: Crocidura indochinensis; assembly: GCA_004027635.1. NCBI lineage: Eukaryota > Metazoa > Chordata > Mammalia > Eulipotyphla > Soricidae > Crocidura > Crocidura indochinensis. The sequence goes on from PVKC010000802.1 coordinate 8,411, forward strand.
ATTAGAACAGGATTAGAAATCACCAATATGCTCCACTCTAAGGAATATAAAGGACACAGGGAAACTTACTTAGGGTCCTGGTAGCTTTGGGAGTGAGTGGAGGTGGGCTCAAGGGCATTGCCTGAGAAGGTGAAGAACCTTGAAATGGTGTCAGTCGATTGTCCATCAGCTGAAGACTCTTCGGTCTTTGTGCTTTTTTGGAGGGGCTCTAGCACAGAGAGAAAAAACATGAGACACAAAGAGTTCCTCTGCGCTCTGAACAAGCATGAACAGAAAGCTGTCTAATGTCTTCATTCCAAGAGCTTCCCATTCTGCCATGAGGGAAGACACTAGATTATTTTCTGGCTAGCTTGGAACTTAGCCATTCTGATTTTCAGGGAAAGTTGGTATTACCATACTTTACTTAATGTGGTTTATAGAAGGAAAAAGTACTTGTTATTTTTTGAAGTTGATAGAAGACAAATGGTAATGTTTGGACTGACTCATGGAACATGTTGGAAAGAACCACAACTGCAAGCATCAACCCACATGTTTACATTGTGGGATGAGATCTTGCAGCAATATTAATTTAGAGAGTCAGATTCTCTTTGTGTGCTTTTCTTAGCACACTTTAGGATCTGATGCAACCACAGGGTTGTGCGGCCTGGATCCATAGCCACACTTTTAGTTGGTGACTCACAATGGGAAAAGAATGGCTATGTGCCTGGCTGCTGGGGAGACACTTATTGGTAAATTTCCAGGGCATTTTTTTTCTTTACCATCAGATCAGGATCTGGTGCTTTCTCTGCAATGACCTGGGACTTGCTCAAGTTCCAGTCTTTTCTCTTCAACTTGGTGATCCGGTTATCACTGTCCTCTCTAAGTGTTAGATCTTCAACTCTGGCACCTGATGAAGCTCTGCGTTCCAAAAGTGGCTCCAAAATTGACCTATTGACCAAGATAAAGAAAAAAAAATAAGCAGTGATCACCCACTAGTTAACATTTTAACTGAAAGCATAGCTCAAACTAATCTTAACTCATGACACTTCTCTTGCAGGTGTAAAATCTGAATGTTCAGGGCTGGAGAGATAGCGTGGAGATAAAGCATTTGCCTTGCATGCAGAAGAATGGTGGTTTGCATCCTGGTATCCCTGAGCTTGCCAGGAGCAATTTCTGAGCATAGAGCCAGGAGTAACCCCTGAGCACTGCTGGGTATGACCTCCCCCCTAAAAAATAAATAAAAATAAAATCTGAATGTTCAACCATTGCTTACTTACCATTAAATTACAGGCAAAGAATCCACATAGAAAAAGGTAAAAGTCAGTCTAATGTAGACAATGATAAATAGTACATGCTGTGGAGTAATATTAACTGTATTCAGATACCAGCTATGATTATTAGATGAATTTGAGCAGAAAATCCTTTCATACCTTAATTTCCTTATTTGTACGATAGAATGATAATAACTGTACCTACCTCAGAGGAATGTGAAAAATGTTTATAATAATACTTAGATTATCCAAGTGCTCTTATTTAAATGTTTTTTAAATTATTTTACTGATTATAAGGTTATTCATAATACAGCTGGGTTTTATTTTCAGTTGCATAATTGTTCATGATTGAGTTTCATCATACAATGTACAACGTTCTTCACAAGTGCACGTTTCCCATGACCAATGTCCCCAGTTTCCCTCCTTCTGCTTGCTTATCTCTCTTTTTCTCTCTCTCCCTCTTTTATTTTCCTTTTAGATACTATGGTTTGCAATATTTTTAAAGAAGAGGTACTATGCATATCATTTTATCTCCTTTTAGCTTTCACTTCTTGTTCAAACCGATTATTTTCCATTTTCATTCTCAGAGTAGTCCCTTCTCTAACTGCACTCTGTTTCTATTTGTGTCAAGCTTCCTACCCTGGACTAGTTTTCCTGGCCTTCATTTCTACTGTCTTTGGATACTATTACCATACTATCTTTTTTTTAAATATCTCACAAATGAATTAAATAATTCTATGAATATCTCTCTCTGACTCATTTCACTCAGCACAATACTTTCCATATCCATCTATGTATGAGCCAATTTCATGACTTCATTTTTTCTCAAAGCTTGGAGTACTCCATTGTGGGAACATACCCTAATTTCTTTTTCTATTCTTCTGTTCTCCAGCACTTGGGTTGTTCCAGATTTTGGCTGTTGTAAATAGTGCTGCAATGAACATAGGAATGCAGAGGGCTTTTCTATATTGTGATTTTGGGTAATTAGGGTATATTGCTACAAGTGATATTGCTAGATAATATGTAAGCTTAATTTCTTGTCTTTTGAGAAATACCCATATTATTTTCCAAAAAGGCTAGAACAGCAGTGGGAAGATGAGTAGAGAATTCCCAGAGAATTTTCATAAAATTCCTAAAGTTCATAAACATAAAAATACTTGGTATGAAATAGGGCACTAATAATAATAGCTATCAGACCTTTCTGCTAATTTAAAAATAGAAAAGGTTCTGCTGGGGCCAGAGTGATAGCACGGTTGGTAGAGTATTTGCCTTATACATGGACAATCCAGGTTCAATCCCTGGCATTCCATATGCTACGAAAGCCTGCAAGGAGCAATTTCTGAGCATAGAGCCAGGACTAACTCTTGAGTGCTGTGAGGTGTGACCCCAAAACAAAACAAACTAAAAAGCTCTGCTTCATCAGATAGAGCCATTAGCAAACTACAGCTACATGTTTTAGATGCAAGGCCAATGCCTTTAATTTATAAGAAACATGTATACATTAAATTTTCTTACCACAGTCACTAGTGATTAAATCATGAATATTAAAACAAAGCACTCAGAGGAGATAATTGGTGAAGAGTTTTGATACACACAGAAAATTTTAAATGTAAAATAGAGAGAAAGTACAATGGACGCCTATGCTTACATGACTCAGTCTTAATAACAATCTCAGCATGGCATGTTGCTTTTCACATACCTAGTCACATTCCTTGCTATTCACTGGATGATCTGAAAGCAATTCCTTGAGTATTTCAGATTTCAGTTCATATATTTATAAGTACCCATCTTCATTATCCATAGCCCCATTAATTTTGTTAAGCATTCTGTCAATATTCAAATTTCTAATTATTCCCATGATTTATTTTATAGATGGTTTTTGTATATCAGGATCAACACAAAATTAAAATCATTGTATTTGATTCACAAGTTGCTTTAATTTACTCATAAGCTTCTATTTTTTTTTTTTTGGTTTATGGCCACACCCAGTGACACTCAGGGGTTACTCCTGGCTATGCGCTCAGAAGTCGCTCCTGGCTTGGGGGACCATATGGGAAACTGGGGGAATCAAACCGCAGTCCATCCTAGATTAGCGCAGGCAAGGCAGGCACCTTACCTCCAGTGCCACTGCCTGGCCCCTACTCATAAGCTTCTTAAGTAATTTATTTTTTTTAGGTCATTTTCAGTGGTGCTCTGGGGACCATATAGTAACTGAGGGTCAAACACAGATCTCTTGCATGAAAGGTATGCACTCTTGCTTACTGAGTTATTTCTCCTGCCCCCTTCTTTTTTGGGGATGGGGGGTCACACCCAGCAGTATTCAGAACTGACTCTTGGCTCTGAGCTCAGGAATTACTCCTGGGAGTACTAGAGGACCATATAGGATGATGGGGATAGAACCTAGGTTAGCTGCATGCAATGCAAGCACCCTACCCACTATGTATCATTTTGGCCCTCTGGCAGAGTTCCGACTACTCTAGACTCACCTTAACATATTTTTGTCTCTGATAAATATACAAGAAGAAAACTGCATGAAGAATTGTAATTGCTGTCATCATTAAGTAAATAATGATATTCCTCATGAGGGAAAGCAATGAAAAATAGGGAAAAGCAAATAATCCAGGTAACCTGAATTATTTCCCTTATGGGTTGATGCATCTTCATTGACTAAGTGTCACTTCAGAAACTAAAAGTAATTATCAAGGCATTACCCCACACTCCCAACTGGGGATTAAAGATCAATCACTTACCCATCAGAGCCTGGTCTGGAGGGAGCAGTATCTGATGAGTTGGAAGAGGTGGAAACCACAGAGGAAGTCACTGACGTGACAGACAATCTCCGCAGAGTAGATGACATGATGTAGGGGAGCATCAGAGACCCTGTGCGGCTTTGCTTCCTCTCAGTCAAGTTGGGGGGCTGAGAAACAAATGTCCCATGAGGATTAGCTGTCTAGAACTCAATTCAAAGGAATTACTGAAAGTCCTACAATTTCCAGCAAATGTACATTATATAGGTCAGTAGTTCATCCTTACTGGTTGGTTCCTATGCTGTCTCTATTGTTAAATGTTGCAAGTAGTTGTATTTTTAGATATAATTGGAAATTAGACAAATTTGACATTGTTTTCTACATACTGGCTAAAATTTAATCATCATCTGTTTGCATTATTTGCTAATGAAATAGCAACCTCCTGCTTCTCAACTTAGATTCTATTTGTTTGTTTTTGAGGCTGCAAATGGGGATACAAAAAAGTGACCTCTGGTGGTGCTCAGAAGGCCACATATGATTAGAATTGTCAGAAAAGAAAATACAAAAGAACTACTGGCATTATAAAATATGCAAGAAAAGTTATTTTCCTTCAAAGTCATGCTAAAAGGTGTAAACTGCATCAAAACAAAAACGAACATAAGAATTAGACCAACATAGGATGGGATCAACCATGCATTCTACTATCTGGTTCTCAGATAGTGAACTCCTTAGAGCAGGTTAGAAATGCAAATCCTTAGGTCTCAACTCAGATCTTGTGAATTAAAAATTCTGGGTCTGTGGCCCAACAATTTGTTTACAAAAGTCTTCAATAATCTAGATGTTCATATTTGAGAACTCTACCTAGCACAATGATGGCTGCAGATCATCAACTGGAAACTATAATCTCTGCTCTGTCCCTGTATTGTCAATAGCCATATCTGTGCTATTATGACCTCATTCTCTCATTCGGGTTTGAGAAAAGTATCAATGTTATCAAAGGTAAAATAATGAGAAAAAGCCTACCAGTGTTATCACCCCATAGAGCTTTTCTACTTTGTCCTTCAGCTCTCTAAAGCAAGAAGACAACCGGTCATGCAATGGCTTCAGCTGCTCAGTCAGCTTCTCCCCATGAATGCGAATCCCTTCTGTCAACAGAGGCATCTGCGAGGAGGGGTGCAGAAAGCATGAAAAAAAATAAGTTTTAAGAAAAATTACAATTCTGATTTGGAAGTTGGGGAAAGGGTTGGACAGGTGAACTGTCAAGCAAAAATTCTACTTCTCAGTGATGAGCTTGGGAGTTGGATGTTGTATCAAAGAGGCAGAGAAGGGGGCCGGGCGGTGGCGCTGCAGGTAAGGTGCCTGCCTTACGGCGCTAGCCTTGGACGGACCACGGTTCGATCCCCCGGTTCCCATATGGTCCCCCGTGACTGCCGGGATCGACTTCTGAGCGCATAGCCAGGAGTAACCCCTGAGCGTCACTGGGTGGGGCCCAAAAACCAAAAAAAAACCAAAAAAAAAAAAAAAAAAACAAAGAGGCAGAGAATGCAAACATCAAGGATACAGGAATATAGGGAAAGGCTGGCTTATACCATGTCCACATGACTGGAAGCACTTGTTTGAACGAACTATTGATAGTTCCAGCCTTAGATTACAGTGGGGTACTGTGTTGTCTCCACTACTTACTGGACAAGTGAGAAACAAACTGGAAGTGTATATACATCAACATCCCACAGGCCAGGCCAGGCCAGGCAACTGTTTGGAATCTTCATCTAGGAAAATCCAAACTGCAAGATGCAGTTTCATGTGATGATATTCCTAGCTTGCTTTGTCAAACAAATAAATAAACTGAGAGTCTGAGATTTTATGTCTTTTTTTTTTTGACCACACCTTGTGATATTCAGGGGTTACTCCCGGTTACTCTGGTTACTGAGAAGTAGCGCCTGGCTTAAGAGACCATGTAGGATGCTGGTCTGTCCTAGGTTTGCGCATGCAAGGCAGATGCCCTACCACTTGCGCCAACCCTCCGGCCCCAAGTCTGATATTTTATACAGAATAAAAATAAAGGTTACAAAAAAAGAAGTCAGCCTGGAAGTAGGCATGGAAAACTGAATCTTGGACAACATTCTGGCATCATTCCATGTGATTGTGTTGGGATTGGTCCTGCTACAGCCCCCAGGGGAGCATACCTGCAATCCCTGCCCCCCCCCCCCATCATCCCACACTATGAGGCATACCTGCAATGCTATGAGTCGCTTTAGTAGCTCAATCTTCTCCTGGTCTTCAGGATGCTCCTGTAAGTACTTCTCTGTAAAAAATGCCTAAAACCAAGAGTATATGAGTATAGATTAGGACAGATTCTTCTCCATGTAACTGTTCTTAAAAGGCAGCAGAGGAAAGCCAAGAAAAGTGTTCTATCCTGACAAACCAGGAAGGACAAACAGTCTTCCTTTTCTGGGCTAAGTCTTAGACCATAATGACCATTTCAAAAAGATACCTGCTATTCTGTGGCCTTTCTGGAATCATGCAAATCCTAGTAAGATGTGTCCTTCATAATACTATCATCTATTAAAATAATTCCCCCAAAATTAAATGATACCAAGAATTATTCATTAGATTAAATATTCAGAGTCTGTATTGCATACTGCAAAGGGTAAAAATGAGAGATGGGCAGGTAGTTTTATGTTCTACAGAGTTTTTTGTTTTGGTTTGGTTTAGTTGTTTTTTATTTTTTTGCTGTTATCTTTCTGTTTGTTTGCTTTTTTGACCACATCCGGCAGTGCTCAGGGATTATTCCCTGCTCTGCACTCAGAAATTATTGGCTGGGGCTAGAGCAATAGCACAACACGTACGGCATTTGCCTTGCATGCAGCCAACCTGTACTCGATCCCCAGCATCCCATATGGTCCCCCAAGCCTATCAGAAGTAACTTCTCAGTACAAAGCCGGGAGCATCCTGAGTGTTGCTGGGTGTGGGGAGGGAGGGAGGGAGAGAGGGAGAGAGGGAGGGATGGTGAAAGAAAGAATATTTTTCCAAAGAAGAAATAAAAATAGGAAAAAGGCACATAAAAAATTCTCCACATCACTAATCATCAGGGAGATGCAAATCAAAACAACAATGATGTACCAACTAATGCCACAAAGACTGGCACATATCACAAAGAACAAGAATAATTTAAGAAAAATAAAAGACATTTTTGTAATAATTCTCAAAGACAATATAGATGAGGGCTGGAAGGTCCAGCTCATGCTATGAAGCTCACTACAAAGAGTGGTGAGTGCAGTTAGAGAAATAACTACACTGAAAACTAACATAATAATGTGAACGAATGAGGGAAGTAGAAAGCCTGTTTCAAATACAAGCAATGGGGGGTATGGAGGTGGGAGATTTGGGGCATTGGTGATGATAATGTCACACTGGTGAAGGGAGGTGTTCTTTGTATGACTGAAACTCAAGTATACTTATGTTTATAATAAAATTTTATAAATAAAGACATTAATAGAAAAAAATAAAAGAAGAGGCTCCTGCACAGAGCCACCAATTCACTGTAACTGATGTCTTTGTGAAGGGATAAATCTGAAGATAGACATAGAGTAAAAACTGAAGAGAAACAAGAAGATGTCAATCTACACACCACTTTGCCACTAGCATCAGGAAAGCAAGGAGGAAAGCAGGAAACAGACTCCCCATCCCAGCTGAGTGGTATCTCCTGTAGGATACTGGACTCTGGCTGGAATAATAGAGTCAATGCATTTCTGCTGCCTAAGCCATCCTGTTATTGGGACTCTGATGACAGCTCTAACAAACTAATGACAGGATGTAAGCGCATAAAACCCACCCATCACAAACAGGGAAACTTCTAGCCCATTTGCAAAGCAGTTCACTCCAGAAGACTAGTGCTGAGAGGTTGATATGAATACAAAGGTAGTTTTTGCACCTCAGTCATATTTGCTTTCCAGATACAGGGTATTTATTCATTTACTTGGGTTTTTTGGGCTACATTGGAAAGTGCTCAGGGTATACAAATAAAACAAATAAAATAACTTTATTTCTTTTTTTTTTTTTTTTTTGGTTTTTGGGCCACACCCGGTGACGCTCAGGGGTTACTCCTGGCTATTCGCTCAGAAGTCGCTCCTGGCAGGCACGGGGGACCATATGGGGAACCGGGGGATTGAACCGCGGTCCGTCCTAGGTTAGCGCAGGCACCTTACCTCCACGCCACCGCCCAGCATAACTTTATTTCTAACTCTATCACTACTCTAACTCTACTGCTACTTCTAACTCCTAACTCTACTTTTGAGGGGTTCAGGGGACCATATATAATGCTGGGAGTGAAACCCATGTCAGCTACATGCAAGGCATGTAAATATATAGTATATATAAGTATATAGTAAATACTATACTTAACTACATTATCTCTTTAGGCCTCAAATATAGGCATTTTAGTATTTTACAGTTAAAGAAAAACTGCTGATACATAATAAAAATTTCTAAAAGCAGAGGGTAAGTTAAGGAACATAACTCACCTTGAAATTCATTTACCTAAGAGTTCTACCTCGGGGCCGGGCAGTGGCGCTGGAGTTCTGCCTCAAAACTGATGAATTACAGCAAACACCTCTGTGTTTTTGTCACTAAGGTATCACATTCATTGTAATAGGTCACAGTAATCAATATGACTATCTTTTCTTTATACTTGGAAATGCACAAAATCAAGCATATTTTTTTTGTTTGTTTTTGAACCACACCCAGTGACGCTCAGGGGTTACTCCTGGCTATGCGCTCAGAAGTCGCTCCTGGTTTGGGGGCCATATGGGAAACCGGGGGATAGAACTGTGGTCCATCCTAGGCTAGCACTGGCAAGGCAGGAAGGCAGGCACCTCACCTCCAGCGCCACCGCCTGGCCCCAAAATCAAGCATATTAATTAAAACTATAAATTGTTATTTTATGTGGAAGTGCCTAATATTTTATATCTGCCATATATTCTTTGTTTCCCAGCATTTTAATTAGAGAGCCTTATATGAAAGGGTATATTATTTTGCTATGCTGTCATGTACATAGTTTACTGGCAACCTGTATAAATTAATACTTGGAATAAAAATAAATCAAAGTTCAGAGAGTCAGAGATAGTACAGTGCGTAAGCTGACAGCCTTGCAAGTAGCAACCTGGAATTGATTCCCAGTACCCCTGTGCTGCTAGGAATGATGCCCTAGTGCAGAGCCAGAAGTGAGACCTGAGTATCATCAAATGTGACCCCAAAAGAAAACAAATAAAGGGGCCAGGTGGTGGCGCTGAAGGTAAGGTGCCTGCCTTGCCTGCGCTAGCCTAGGATGGACCATGGTTCGATCCCCCGGATTCCCATATGGTCCCCCAAGCCAGGAGCGACTTCTGAGCGCATAGCCAGGAGTAACCCCTAAGCGTCACTGGGTGTGGCCCAAAAACCAAAAAAAAAAAAAAAAAAACACCAAACAACAAAAACAAAACAAAAAAAATAAATAAAATACAAGAAATTAACATAAAAAGTTGAGCTCAATGGATTAACTAACAAATTCTTTCAAATTTTCCAAGACTGATTGCCTGTACTTTTCAGACTCTTCCAGGAAATTGAAGACATAGACAAACTCCCAAATAGTTTTTATGAAGCTATCATCATCCTAATACCAAAAGCAGATAGAAATGCCACAAAAAAAGAGGACTACAGATCAATATACTTAATAAACATAGATGCAAAGAACCTCAACAAAATCCTAGCAAATAGGATCCAACACCTCATCTAGAAAGTTACATGCCATGACCAAGTAGGATTCATTTTGGAGATGTAAGGATGGTTCAACATACGCAAGTCAGGAACCAGAGAGATAGCACAGTGGTGTTTGCCTTGCAAGCAGCAGATCCAGGACCAAAGGTGCTTGGTTAGAATCCCGGCATCCCCTATGGTTCCCCGAGCCTGCCAGGAGTGATTTCTGAATGTAGAGCCAGGCATAACCTGTGAGTACTGCCGGGTGTGGCCCAAAAAACAAAACAAAAACAACAACAACAAAAAAAAAAAAACATAGAGCAAGTCAATCAATGTAATATATCACATCAACGAAAGGAAAATTAAAAATCACATAATCATATCAGTAGATGCAGAAAAAGCAGTTGATAAGGTCCAACAACCATTTGTGATAAAAACTTTAAACAAGATGGAAATGGAAGGACCTTTTCAGAATGTAGTCATTTACTTGTAGTCATTTACTACAAGCCCATAGCATGAATTATACTCAATGGAGCATAATATTCTCAATGAAGAAAAACCTTTCCCCTAAGATCTGACAAAAGGAAAGCCTGCCCCCTCTCATCACTCCTATTCAACATAGTACTGGAAGGACACTAATACTAGAAATTGTTACTGAAACTTTTTATGGTAAAATGGAATTCATCTATTTTCTTTTTGCTAAGATTTCAAAAGCTTAGTTAAAAAATTGATATCACTTAGGTAACATAGTCAGAACAGTAATTTTAGTAGGGCTGGACACACACACAAAGTGTTCAAGTATATACAATAGACAGACAAATGTATGCACCCCCCAACACCACCAAAGTGCTCACAACCATTCACAACCCTGTGTCATCTCTGGTTCAGCCCTCATCCCCCATATCCCTCCCCTTCTCAGTTGTTGAGTGTCTCTGCAGTTCAGGGCAGTGTGATTAAATATGGCTGAAACATGGAAGAGAAAAGGGAAGATGCAGCTGTCATGAATACAGAAGCATTACTGAAGAGAAACATTCTGATCCAAGTAGGAGAAAGAAAACTGATTGATCAGTCCTTAGCTGTATGGCAAACATGCTTCTTTTGAACAGGCCACCTCCCTTCAGCCTCAAGTAGCTCCTGCCAGTTAGATTTATCCTCACATCCTTTCAAGTACAAAGTCTGGTGCTACAAGTTTTATATCTTGCCCAAGACAGAAAGGCCAATGGAAGTCAGTGCAGGGGAACAGGAGTAACCAACTCTAAAGGCCCTGGCCTGTCCAAGACACTGTGTACAAAGGGAAATAAAAACCTCTGTCCTTTTTATGTCTCTGTACCCCTCTTACCTATCTTTTCCTTCACATTTTAAGCAACTACACATTCTTTCTTTTTCTGTTTGTTTGTTTTTAGGTCATACTCAGTGGTACTCCAGCTACCAGCTTTGTTCTCCGTGGTCACTCCTGGAAGTGCTCAGGGGACCATTTGAAATGCTGGGGATCAAACCCAAGTCAGCTGTGTCTAAGACAAGTACCACACCTACCATACTATCAAAATGTTTGACCCCCTTCACTTCTTTCTTTCTTTCTTTTTGTTTGTTTGTTTGTTTGGGGGCCACATCCAGCAACACTCAGGGGTTACTTCTGGCTCTGCGCTCAGAAGTCGCTCTTGGCTGGTGGGAATGTGGGAAGTAAGGAACTCTCATTCCCTGCTGGTGGGAATGCCAGCTAGTCCAGCCTTTATGGAAAACAATATGGGGATTCCTCAAAAATTGGACATTGAAATCCCATATGATTCAGTTATACCACTCCTAGAACATAAAATCACATGACAAAAGTGCCTTCTATACACCTATATTCATTGCAGGCTATTTACAATAGCCAAAATCTGGAAACAACTCAGATGCCCGACAACTGATGAGTGGCTAAATAAGTTGTGATACATATACACAATAGAATACTATGCAGTTGTCAGGAAAAATGAAGATATGAAATTGTCCTATACATGGATGAACATGGAAACTATTATGCCAAGTGAAATAAATCAGAAGGAGAGAGACAGACAGAATAGTCTCACTCATCTGTGGGATTTTAAAAAAAATAAAAGACATTATTGTAATACCAGAGAAAATAGAGATGGGGCTAGAAGAACCGGCCCATGATATGAAGCATATTACAAAGAGTGATGAGTGCAGTTAGAGAAAAAAACTACACTAACAGCTATCATGACAAAGGTAGTGAGTGAGAGAAATAGAATGCCTGTCTTGAATACAGGTAGAGAGGGGATGGGGGAGGAGAGAGATGGGGACCATTGGTGGTGGGGATGTTGCTCTGGTGAAGGGGGGGGTGTTCTTTTTCTATAACTGAAACCCAACTACAAACATATTTGTAATCCTGATGCTTAAATATATTATTAGAAAAAAATAGCTCCTACAAACATATTTGTAATCCTGATGCTTAAATATATTATTAGAAAAAATAATAGCTCCTTGGGGCTGGAGCGATAGTACAGGCCATAAGGTGTCTGCCTTGTGTGCACTAGCCTAGGAAGGAACAAGATTTGATCCCCTGGCGTCTCATATGGTCCCAAGCCAGGAGCAATTTCTGAGTAAATAGCCAGGAATAACTCCTGAGTGTCACAGGGTGTGGCCAAACAAACAAAAATATAGCTCTTGGCAGGCTCTGAGGACCATATAGGATGCTGGGGATTGAACTAGGGTCCATTTGCATAGGCTGTGTGCAAGGCAAACACCCTACCACTGTGCATTCACTCTGACCCCCTTTATATATTTCTATTTTGGGGGTGGGGCCACACCTGATGGTGCTCAGGAATTACTTCTGGGTCTGCACTCAAAAATCACTCCTGGTAGGCTTGGGGGGCCATATGGGATGCCAGGTTTGAACCCAGGTGGGTTGAATACAACCTACCTGCTGTGCTATTGCTCCAGCCTCCCACTTCTTTTAGGATTAACTATTAGATCTCATTCAGGGCTCACTTCTGGCAGGGTTCAAGAGACTATATAGGGGCTCTGGAAACTGAATACAGATTGGCTGCATTCAATTTCTCTTCAGCCGCATATTTTGCATAAACTTCATTTGTCCAATTAAGGGAAAAAGGAAAAATCTCTCAGAGAAGTGGTTAAGAAACAAATCTACCCACTAGACAGGACTGTAGAGGCAGAAACACATAAACACACAGGAAATAGACTCGCGGGAGAGTTGCGGGAGAGACGGACGCCTGCGCTTCGTCTGGACGTGGTCGTGAACCCGCCAAGTCGCCGCCATGAGCAAGGCTCACCCCCCAGAGCTGAAGAAATTTATGGACAAGAAGTTATCATTGAAACTGAATGGTGGCAGACATGTCCAAGGAATACTGCGAGGATTTGATCCCTTTATGAATCTTGTGATAGATGAATGTGTGGAGATGGCAACAAGTGGACAACAGAATAATATTGGAATGGTGGTAATATGGGGAAATAGTATCATCATGTTAGAAGCCTTGGAACGAGTATAGACAGCACTTGTTCAGAAGTCAAAATGCTTTCATATGTTCTTCATTGTATCTTTCTATGATATAAAATTGGGTTGTGTACGTTTTCTTGAATGTTTTTGTTAAGTAAATTTTTATAACAGTCAAAAAAAAACACACAGGAAATAGGGTTGCTGAGGGATCTAGGCCTCAGCCTTACCTTTTCATAATTAGAGTAGCCCCCCATGACAGCAGGGTCAACAATGCCATTGAGCAGCATGGACAATGGATGCACGGAGAGGGACCGGTCCCAGGCATGCTGCTGCACACAGTTGCTGATCCTCTCATTGGTGAGCTCCATGGTCTCAATGGCATTCTCCAGAGGGCTGATTTCCTCCTAAGACAGAGACAGAGCACTTGTGAATGAAAGAATTTTTTTTAATTTATCAAATTAGAGTGAGATACAGAATGACAAAGTTGATCAGATTCAGTTGCAGTCATAGAACATTTGAGCATCCATCTCTTCACCACTACACATTTCCTTTCACTAATGTCCTGTTTTCCTCCTGCCACCCTCACACTCCCCACCTGCCAGTTTCTGCAGCATATGCTCTTCTTTTAGGCACTTACAGCTTGCATATAAATACCATTACCGAAGGGGTAATCATACATATCAGTTTACCTCCTTTCAGCACCCAGTTCTTGTCCAGAGTGATCACTTCCCACTATTATCATAATGGTCCCTTCTCTGACCTCATTGCCATCCCCATATTTTGGCAAGCTGTCTACTATGGACAAGTCTTCCTGGCCTTTGTTTCTACTGTTCTTGGGATGATTCCCCCTACTGTTTCTAACGAGTGTGACTTTTCTTTCTGTTTTCCTCCCTCTGACTCATTTCAGATAGCCAAGGATGGGAAAAGCCTTTTGACTCCCCTAAAGTAGGCAAGTGGCAGAGAGACAGTAGAGCTGATTTTAAGGTAAGTAAACACTGAAGGTGGGTCATTATCAACATAAGGCTGGGCCACCACAGGGCCAGAGTAAAAGCACTTAAGCAGGACTTGGTTGCTAAATGGTGAAGCAGTATAGATAAAGAAAACATGGCCCCACTGCCAAGGAAAACTGAGATATGAAATTAATAGTTAAGTTCAAGTAATTTCCATGAGACAGGATGGAACTGCTGAGAGTAACAAAGATCCTGGGTGTGTGAGCTGAGAATCCTGGGCTTTATCCACTGGGGATGGAGGTGATGATGCAAGTGAGGATGATGAGGTTTATATTCCCAAGCCCCCTTTCTTTAGACAGAAAGAAAAATGGATCTGAGAAGGCCAAGAAAAAGGCTTTCTTAATGGAATCTACTCAAGCCAAAGAAGGGGCAGAGGGACTGGAAATAAAGAAAACATAATGAGAAAAAATTAATCCATCAAAATGGGTAGCTTTTGGAGTATATGAGGATAGAAGCATCAGGATGACTGGTGATGTGTAAACTGGGAATAAACCAAGACGAATCTCAGACTCTAGAGAGAAGAGTGTGACTGACAGGAAAATCAAAGGAGACATTCCCAAAATGTTTCTGATGTTGGCAGGCTCTTTGAGGAAACAACCTTCATTTGGTCACAAAAGAGTCATTCACTGGAAGTAACCTTTCAGATAGCTATTGTCACATCAGTTCTACAGAGGAATTTCATCATACAAGCATATCTTTTATTTTCTTTCTGAAGATGAAATTGGCCACAGACTGGCCAAGCTCTGAGAACTGGAAGGGGGTCAACATAGGCTATTACTGTATTTGAAGAAAGATTTTTCTGAGTTCCAATTTCAAATGACTTACTGTGGAAATCTGTCTGGCTTCAAACCACTTGAGAATCCCAGGAAAGGTATATGCTGTGGTATACGTGGTCCTTTCAATCCACATGGTCTGGTAGGTAAAGAGAAAAATGCCCATCAGTCAGTTCTCAAGTGAAGCAGCAAAACTTCCTTGTGGTCCAATAAGATGTCATTCCTTTAAGATGCCTCTTTAGTGAGTGGATCATGCTAAAATACAATTCTGGATGTCCAGAGTTGCAAGGAGGCATCATCAAACCCTTCTGGATGGATTCCTAGAGGCAGAGAGTTGTGAATCGCTCAAGATCCTACTGATAATGAGTAGAACATGACTCCCACCTGGCCAGTTTAGTTTTCCACTAAGACTCTAGCCTGCTGTTCACATTATTCATCAACTACACATTTTTCTCCCCAAAGATTCCACTGTGTCCACTAGATTCAGTGGGGACACATCACTCAGGTCTGAGTTTCAACTTGGTTTACATGGCAAAAGTGAAGACTCACAGCAAATTCATTATCTGGGTCCTTTTCTCCTTTCCGGAATGGCCGGGAATAGGTGAACTGCTGCACTTCATTGGCTCTGTAGTAGCTGCATAGGAGACAGGTAGTAGGTTTTCTCTCACACAAGTGCTTTCTAATCAGCCCTCAACACAACCAGTTATGCCTTGTACTGAGTCTCAGACACTTAAGCTGACTCAAAAACCGTAAGTCTGCACAACGAAGGCCTTTTGTTATCATTTGTGAGTTTGTCCCACAATTTTAAAAGGCCCATATACTTTTGTCTGTATGTCACTGACTATAAACCTAATCCGCACCATGATATTAGCAGGCAGGCTTTGCATGAGACTAATGCCCTTCCTGCAACTGGTGGACATGTAAGGCACCATCTGTGCAGCAGGACACAGCGTCAGTTGGTGTCTTGATCTTGCACTTCCCGTCTGCCGAACTGTGAGAAACATGTCTGTTGTTTAAGTCACCAATCTGTGGTTTTCTGGTATCTGCTGCCCCAACAAGCTCAGACAACAGACAAGTCTTACAAAGCATAATGGAGTTTAGCCATTTTTGCCCTGCTTCTAGATGAGAAAACTAAATGTTTTCAATCAAATGAACAACAAACAAACCAGAAAACCCCATTTACTTTAAGATCTGCTCTGGAACCGGTTTGTCCTTATAGTGGGGTGGCAGGCTCATCACTGGCTTGACTGTGAAACACTGTAGGTCTGAGAGGATTGTTAAGGAAGGACAAAGGTTGGAGCTGTTGTAGTGAACAACTATAAAGGACAACTATCCCTCTAGCTTCCCAGAGGAGAAACTGACACAACCATTGCTTTCTACCAAATGTGGAGATTCCACTGAAAATTGGGATCAGACATGCTTTTCCAAGATGCCCTATTAAGTCATTAACCCTAAGACATTTTTGGACAAATGCCATAGGAAAATAGGTGCTAAAAATCCAGGAAATAAATGATTTAGAAACTATCTTAATTTATTCAGACAAGCATCCTTCTGAAATAGATTCCCACACACACCCACATAATAGGAATGAATATTGGTTGTGTGTTTGGTTATCATTATTTATTTTTTATTAATTATTTACATTTTTTGGTTTTTGAACCAAACTCTACTATGCTCAGGGATCACTCTTGGTAGGGCTTATTGTTCTAAATTGTATCATGTACCAGGAACTGTTTCAAATATTTTAAAGAGTGATAATACAGCAGGTAGGATGTTTGTCTTGCAAATGACCAATCTGGGTTTGAGCTCCAATATCCCATATGGTCCCCTGAACAAATTCAGGCATGATCCCTGAGCACAGACTCAGCAGTAAATCCTGACCATTGCCAGGTGTGGCCCCAAAACAACAACAACAACAACAACAAATCCAAGTATTATAGAGACCAGAGGTCCTCAAACTTTTTAAACAGGGGACCAGTTCACTGTCCCTCAGATCGTTGGAGGCCGGACTATAGTAAAAACAAAAACTACAAACAAATTCCTATGCACACTGCATATATCTTATTTTGAAGCGAAGAAACAAAATGGGAACAAATACAGTATGTGGCCCGAGGACCGTAGTTTGAGGACCACTGATAGAGACCTTTACACACTAGCTCTAAGAACTCAAGAAGGAAGCACAAGTATTTCCTACATTTTATAGAAGTAAAAGCTGAGGCACAGAGTAGTACTAGTTCAAGTGACACCTCAAATAACAGAGCTCTGGACTTGAACTTTCGAAGTCATCTTATCTACTGGGCAGCTTGGGCTGTCTGTCTTAATCTATTTTTCTTTCAGGACTGTTCAATTTTATAAAGTCTTCATTTTAGCAAAACACGACAGAGAGACAGAACGGTGCCTTATATGTAGCCTACCTGGGTTCAATCCCAGGAACTCCAGATGTTCCTGGGAACTCTAAGAAGTTATCCCTGAGTGCAGAGTCAGGAGTAAGCCCAGCACTGCCAAGTGTAATCCAAAGATCAAAATGAGAAATAAACAAAACCCAAAAAATCATGTAATTATTAAAATATAACTGTTAAAGAACCCTTAGACTATTTTTTGTGCGTGTGTGTGTTTTGCTTTGTTTTGGGGCCACACCCAGCAACACTCCTGGGTTCTTCCTGGCTCTGCACTCAGAAGTCACTCCTGGCAAGCTCAGGGAATCATATGGGATGCTGACTATTGAACCCGGGTTTGCCCTGGATTGGCCACATGTAAGGCAAACGCTCTATTGTTGTGCTATTGCTCTGGCCCCAAAGAACCCTTAGTTTTGATTCTTTTCTTTAGAGAAAGCATGTAGAGCTAGGGAATAGTATAAAAGCCAGAATACCCAGAGTGCAGCTTACACTGCTGGGCCATGTACAGAACTTTCAGGCCTATACTACGGAGCTATGTATTTCTGGGAATGTTCCCGGGGGAAAAAATAAGGAAAACCACACTTATTATTAATAAATGATTTGTTCCATAATAAAGAGATATATTTAATCTAGAATTCAGAAAGTATGTTTCAAGTACCACATGACACTTTCCATATTCAGAAACTTTATCATATTTCTCACTTTTTTTTTTTTTTTTTTTGGTTTTTGGGCCACACCCGGCAGTGCTCAGGGGTCACTCCTTGCTACCTTCTCAGAAATAGCTCCTGGCAGGCACAGGGGAACCATATGGGACACCGGGATTCGAACCAACCACCTTAGGTACTGGATCGGCTGCTTGCAAGGCAAACGCCACTGCGCTATCTCTCTGGCCCCCATATTTCTCACTTAATATTTTTGAACCACCAACTCAAAATACTAGTGTTTGAAAGCCTTTACAAAAGCAGCAAACTATTCAGAACAGCTAGATGCCTGGTCTAAGAACCCAAAACGTATGTCTATGTAGATATGAGATTGAACTCTCAGCCTTCCTAGCTGGACTGGGATATTTACTGGCTTCCAAGCCAAGTCCAGGGCCCATGCTTCTTTGGCAAAGATACACTGCTTGGGGGAGGCTCTGATTTCTTCTCCTGGAGATGTGGTGCTTGTCATCTTCTCCGCATTGGGGAACTGGGTCAACAATCTCAGGCTGAAGTCCTCTCGCCTCTCATACTCTTTCCCTCGGTAAATGAAGACTTTGTTCTACAGGTGAGAGGAAGCAAGGGAAACATAAAATTAAAGCATGAAGGTCCAATTGGAGATTCTGGTTGTGAGAAAAAATACTCTACTCCCCAGCCCACCACAGGGTTCTTGATGAATTCCCACACTGCCTTTACAACATGAGTTCATGGTTTGTTTGGGGAATGGCAAATATTTCATGCAATGCATTCAGAATGTGACCCAATAACCACAACTGCTCTGCAAAACTCTCTTACATTGATCTCCAGGAAATACGGTGTTTATGCCCAAGAGAGTTTATGAAAGCACCAAGGCTGACTGTCTAGTTTAAATGCTATTATTTGGGCGAGGGGAGGAACGTACATCTGGTAGCTTTCAGGGTTACTCCTGACTCTGTGCTCAGAAATTACTCCTGGTAGGCTCAGGGGACCATACTGGATGCTGGGGATTGAATTCAGGTCAGCTGCATGCAAAAAAAAAAAAAAATGCCCTACCCTCTGTGCTATTGCTCTGGCCCATAGCCGCTATTTTTCATTGTGAGATTACAGGGATGGGACTTAAGTCATTAATTTATTTCAAGTGTAAGATTATCTCATAATCTAGGAATGCTTTAAGGACAGCTGTTTGAATGGCCCTGCCTTAGACAGGCACAAAGAGAATCAATGTAATGCATTTTCTGATATAATGATGTGGTGATGGGACAGGAAATAAAGATCAGAATAATTTACAGCAGACATGAAGAACGGTAACACTAAAGTCTCACCCAAAATAACTATACTAAACACGATTTACTACATCTCTAAGTGTTTTTTTTTTTAAATAAAATTGAACCTTGAATGAAGTAATATCTGAATCCAAGCATGGGAATAGTGTACTATTGCATGTGTAAGTTCAAAGGTGGCAGGGCTCTAAAATTATCTACTGATCTATTACTCACATAAGTATTATGCATTATCTACTCACATTTTTTGGGGCCACAACTGATAGTGGTCAGGGATTGCTTCTGATTCTATGTTCTGGAATCATTCCTGGCAGTTATATGCAAGGCAAATGCCCTACCCACTGTTACATATCTCCTGCCCCTTTATTCCTTTTTATTTATTTAATTATTTTTATTTATTTATTTATTTATTTTATACCTGAGACTTCAGGGCTTATTCCTGGCTCTATCCTCTAAGGTTACTCCCAACAGTGGTGCCGGGAATTGAATTGGGATCAACTGTATACGAGGCCATCACACATCTTGTCCTAGTGATGCATTTAAAGCTAAACTCTGGATACATATTGTGCTGATTCATATTCTAAAAGTCACTTGCTCTTTCATATTAAAAACATGTATTGAGCAAGCATGGAGATAATTTATAATTTTATATCTGTGTCTATATAACATATAACTGGACATAATGGTGACATAGAAGGTGAAGAAAACACATTCTATTGGAGAAAAAAAAGATGCAACATAAAATACATGAGGCAGTAAAAAAGTGCAAGATCTTCTGGAACAGAAAACATTTTTCCAGCTGAAAAATACTTATGAGACTAAGTCATACATGCATTATGCAATTCCTTCATTTGGAGAAAGCTGTGGTGGGCAACAGATCACATATAAAAATTGATTATGTGATAGGGATTATAGTTGTGAAAGGGACCAGAGAGGCTGAAGGTCAGCAAAATCTCACTCTACTTGAAAGAGAGGGTTTCAAGAGAAAATTGAACTTGATTTGGCCTAGATGGATATAGTCAGCAAAGTCAAGAGAAGGAAGAGTAAAATCAGCTCAATGAGGGAGGATTATTCCAACGAGAAGAAAGCATGGAATTCAGGTCAGAGAAACACATTGGGATTAGCAGAATGGGTTGGATTATAAAAATCCATGAAAAATAACATATGTTCAAAGACCTGGAAATTCGCCAGAGGCTCCAGAAGAAATGGGCAATGTCATGAGCAAAGCAGCTCACCAAATATGACAGCAGAGTATGAGCCCAACTGTAAGAGTCCCAAAAACTGAGGGGGTGGTAAATACAAAAACTGGTATTGGATGGACCCTGCTGTTGAGAAGGACAAAGGAGACAGGAGTCATGGGCAGTTTGAAGTGAACAGCTCTGAAATAGGAAGTCAGAAACACATGAAGAGACTTGGTTTACTGGTGAAAGACAATGGTCTGGGTTTGAGGACCTAGTTATTAGGAAGTCTTCTAGGTTATATCATTTAAAAGGTATTTTTCAGGGGCCAGAGACATAGCATAGAGGTAGAACGTTTGCCTTGCATGCAGAAGGATGGTGCTTCTAATCCTGGGGAATCATATAGGATACAGGAATTGAACTGGGGTCCATCTCGGGTCAGCCACGTGCAAGGCAAATCCCCTACCGTTGTGCTATCACTCTGGCCCTTATAGTTCATAGTTCAGTGTTAAATAAAGCTATTTTGTTATTGTTGTTTGGTGGAAGAAAACACTAGAATTTTTTTTTTGAGACTGTAAAGCCTATATATATATATATATATATATGTATATATATATATATATATATATAGCCAATTCTGGGGGGAAAAAGACATGGTCTTTCTTACTAATACAAGAGGTTTGTTTTTATTTTTGTGAACTCTTGCAGTCTTATCCTTGGGATGTTTGTTTTTCAAACCAGGCTTGGCTGGAAATAAAACAAACACCTAAATATATCAATCCATGCTTTCCCAGGCTTGACCTGGGGCCACAGAACAGTGGAGGGACGGTTCTGTTTTTCCCCTTTTTCTTCCACCTGGGAAAAATCATTCAAATTACCAAAGAGCTGCCAGAACAGCAGAGGTGGCCGTCAGGGTGAAGGGGCATCATTCAGGAAGCTGCCTCCCTGGCCGACCTCCCACAGTGAGAACAAGGGTTCTGCAGCTGCTAAACACCAGGCCCATCTGGAAAAGAGCCCAGTTCCTTCCCTCCTTTGGACTCCAGGTTTAATGGCTCTGCAGACCACCCTCGGCTTTCTTACCCGCAGGAAAGAAGGGAAACCTTGCCCATAGTATCCCACAGCGAAGTATTCAGGCTGAGGCCGCATGGCCTTGATGATGTTCTCATAAAACAAGGCTCTTTTTTTCTGGAAAAGAAAACAAAGGCGTTTCATAAGGAGGTGACAGCTCTGGTGAAAAAAAAAATAGAAACAAGAGCAGAATATTTGCTTTGTTTTTGTTTTCCTGTACATCACTGAGAAACAAAGAGCCTTTGAAAAACCTTTGTGAAGAGTTATCCTTGTCAGAGTGGGCCTTAATGGGTCTGAAAGTTAGGTGTGGGAGATTTCCCCTGAAGTAGCTTGTATGCAGGTGGTTCTTCTTCCTCTGGAGAGGGAGGCAATGCTTAGATTTTTTACCAATTTCTTGAAAAGTGCTCAGGACCCATACAAGATTAGGAAGCTCTTTCTGAGACTTGCAGGAAGTGGCTGTACATAATTGGAGACAAGGCCATGAGAAAAGACCAAGAAACTTTTGCTTCAACCATATGGTTCCAGCTGAAGTCCTTTGTTCATTGGTTTGGTTTTTGTTTGCTTTGGAGCCACACCTGGCAATGTTCAGGGGTTACTCCTGGCTCTGCATTCAGGAACCTGTCCTGAAGGTGTTCAGGCGACCATAACGGATCCTGGGAATTGAACCCAAGTTGGCTGTGTGGAAGTTAAGTGTCTCACCTGCTATCTCTTTGGCCCCTTGGTTCAGGTTTTAAGTGTCCATAAGGGGGTAGCATTGTTCTGATGTTCAATGCTGTATGCCCCTATCTTTGATTCTGCACCTGAGAAAGGTTTCCCAATTGGTCTGCAGCCAGTATCAAAAAAAAAAAAAATTGGATACTCAGAACCCAGGGCTTTGAAACAGGTTCACAGATAGACCCTTGTGCAGGCAAAGGGGAGTGGGTCTTATCAGCACTCTGTGTCAGTCAAGCACAATAATGCTAACTTAGAAAGTGAACAAGTTGCATTGCTAACATCTCACCTCAATTTAAATATGAAATCAATTACTTTTTTAATTAGAAAATTCACTTCAAAGTGACTGTGAAAATTATTGCCTCAAATAAATACTGTGTGACAATGATTTGGACTTCCTTTTCCAGAGAGTGAGTATGAGAGAGAGAGTGAGTATGAGAGAGAGAGAGAGAGAGAGAGAGAGAGAGAGAGAGAGAGAGAGAGAGAGAGAGAGAGCGCGCACGCGCGCTCAAAGGGCTAAGGCGCATGTCTTGAATTCATTAAGTTTGATTCTGGCACCACATTCCCACTCACAGCAATGTCAGGGTCACTGTGAGCCTGGCCCACTAAGCATTGCTTTGGAGAACACCCTTGCTGAATCATTGAGTATTACAGTGTCTAACCAACATCTAACATTTGGAAGAGTATTTTGATTTTCAAATACTTGACCAATGCCTAAGGGCAGTTAAAACAAACAGGTTGAGAGGGCACTAACATTGTGACATTCAGAAGGAAAAGGAAGACATAAGAATCAAGATTGGTTGAAGAATTTTACAGCTTAGCTAAAGTGCACAAAAAAAGTCGGGGGAAAAAAATCAAACTATGGTCAAAGACTGATGGTGCATTCATTCATCAGTGCTCTGGGGACGTGTACAGGTGAGCTAAAGAAGATGCTTACAGAATGGACGATGTTCACAAATGTAAAGAGGAAACAGGACAGGGACATGGAAGATCTCAAGACAAACCAAGGATGGCACCAAGAAGGAGCAGACTGCTCAGATGCGACCCTGAGCACTCAGTTAAGATACATTAGAGAAGCAATGGTCTCAGCCTTTGGAACAGTAAAAAAAACAAAAACAACAAAACAAAACAAAAACAAACAAGCAAAAACAAAACAAGGTTTCCCTTTCCATGATAAGGAACAACATTTGCTCTAATTTTTGTAAGCTTTTTGTAAACAAAAACACTTTCTCTTTTTTGTTTTTTTTTTTGTTTGTTTGTTTGTTTGTTTTTGGGTCACACCCGGCAGTGCTCAGGGGTTACTCCTGGCTCCATGCTCAGAAATTGCTCCTGGCAGGCACGGGGGACCATATGGGGCACCTGGATTGAACCGATGACCTTTTGCATGAAAGGCAAACGCCTTACCTCCATGCTATCTCCCGGGCCCCTCAAAAAACACTTTCTTAAACCCTGGTGTCAGCAATCCTGCCAACTGTTTATAGCATTCTGACCCACACTCACCAGAAGATTGCCGAGGCCCTCATAATCAAATACTTTACTCTCATATGTCTCAGCCAACTCTTTGCTCAGCTTGATCGCCTTCTCCCACATCTACAGAGAAAGACAGACAAGTAGGATTAAAAGCATGAAGTACACACTGGCCCAGCAGCAAAATCCATGACAGTCACTGGCAGCCAGTGAGAAGTCTGTGGCTGAATTTCTATGGATGACCTTGACCAGCCTCAGGAAAATTTGACTTTTCCCTAATACCATAAATCTACTATAGATTTTCTGTGGGGCCAGGGGCATCATCAGTAATTGTAAGAATAGAAATAACTTTATATAACTTTATATATGAATAAGGGGCTCAGTGCTGAAGACCACTGAAAGTTGTCTTACTGACAGGAAATAAAGTAGATATGGATTCTCATTCTCATTCATGTGCACTTGTGTGTGCATGTGTGTGTGTGTGTGTGGAATATGTGTACCTGCAGTTATATTATTTGAGGTGTGTCACTATAAGGCTACCTGAACTACTGCATAGAATTTGAAATACTTTTATAAGTCTAGGGCCCTGGTTTTCCATCCCTCCCTCCCTTCCTTCTTTCCTCTCTCTTTTCTTTTCTTTTCTGTTTGATTTTTGTTTTTTTACTCTAGGGCCCTGGTTTTCCATCCCTCCCTTCCTTCTTTCCTCTCTTTCTTTTCTTTTTTCTTTTTTTCTTCCTTCCCTCCCCTCCTCTCTCCTCTCCACTCCTCTTCTCTTTTTTCCTTTTTTTTTTTTTGATTTTTGGTTTTATACTCCTGGCTTTGCACTCAGAAATCACTCCTGGAGAGGGGACCTTATGGGATGCCGGGGATTGAACCTTTGTCCTTCCTGGGTCATTTGCAAGGCAAATGCCCTACTACTGTGCTACTGCTCAGGCCCCCATTTCATTTTTATTTTAAAAATATGTTTATTTAAGCAAATGAATACAACATATTTGCACTTTGATTTCAGTTATAAAAAAGAGCACCACCACCCCCCCTTCACCAGTGCAACCTTCCCACTACCAATAACCCCATCTTCCCTTCTCCCCCAACCCCTGGCTATATTTGAGATTTTCCATTTCTAACTAGCCTGCCTTCTGAGTCAAACAGAACTCAGGGAACTGATGTACTGATGTGCCTTATAAGTTCTAATCTAACACTTTTATTTGCTGCCTGAGGCTAGGAACCCAGGCTGAATCAGCCCCTCATTTTGGTATTTCCTAAAATGTTCCATCACTGCATGCCTTTAGACATGCAGCCCTAGACAATTTTCTCCCTCATTCTTATCCAGGGATTCTGCCCATTGTTTCTTGCTCTGAAGGAATGAATGTATAGTCCACAGACAGTTGTAAAACATTTTTAAATGAAATCATTTGAGGCGATCACTTGCCAAATTTGCCCCCTCTGAAACTGCAGGGCCTGCATCACTAAAAGCCTCTGCATTGCGCCATATGGAAAGCTTCCCAGAGCAGCAGGGGCCAGTGCAGTAAGCCAGCTGGAAACAAACAGGTCTAGTTCCTTCTCATTTCACCAAAGGCTAAATCAAGTGTACCAGAGGCACAGCTAAACAGTTACTAGCATAGTGATTCATAAGTGTGACTTCCAATTCTAGGACCCTAAAAGACAAAACTATCTTCTTTATTAACCTAGTATTACTTGCCTTTATTCATATTCTTCCTCTTTGTTTTTAATCTTTTTGTTGTTTGATTTTGGGTCATATCTGGCCAAGCTCCTAGCTCTGCACTACTCATAAATGACTCCTGGCAGTCTTCGGGGACCATATGGGATGCCAGGGTTTGAAGGCCCTACTGGCTGTGTTATTGCTCTGGCCCCTATATTCTTTCTCTTAAAAGTACACAATGGAACTTCCAAGTGACTATGCCACAGTATATGTGGATCATAATCAATTAAATGTAGAAGCAGATATAAAAATTTTGCTATCTTCTATTCAAGTTAGA
Organism: Crocidura indochinensis; assembly: GCA_004027635.1. Lineage (NCBI taxonomy): Eukaryota > Metazoa > Chordata > Mammalia > Eulipotyphla > Soricidae > Crocidura > Crocidura indochinensis. The sequence goes on from PVKC010000802.1 coordinate 34,149, forward strand.
CCTTAAAGAAATTTTCAAAAATTATAAATAATGTCATATATATCACTAGCTCTTCAGAAATATAATAATTTTCCCATAAAATAGAAAATTTACACTAACTGATAATATTTACTGTTAAAACAAATATTAAAATTTTGTCTTAAGAATGTAATTATTGGGGGCCGGGCGGTGGCGCTGGAGTTAAGGTGCCTGCGCTAACCTAGGACAGACCGCGGTTCCATCCCCCGGTTCCCCATATGGTCCCCCGTGCCTGCCAGGAGCAACTTCTGAGTGAATAGCCAGGAGTAACCCCTGAGCGTCACCAGGTGTGGCCCAAAAACCAAAAAAACAAACAAAAAAAAAAAACAACAAAAAAAAAGAATGTAATTATTGGGCAGGAGAGATAGCATGGAGATAAGGCATTTGCCTTGCATGCAGAAGGACAGTGATTCAAATCCCGGCATCCCATATGGTTCCCCAAGCCTGCCAGGAGTGATTTCTGAGCATAGTGCCAGGAGTAATCCCTGAACGCTGCTGGGTGTGACCCAAAAAACAAAGAAACAAAAAAACCCCTGAAAAGAATGTACTTATCAGGGCTGGTGAGTTGGCACAAGGGAGTAAGGCATCTGCCTTGAGCGCTCTAGCCTAGGATGGACCACGGTTCGATCCCCTGGCATCCCATATGGTCCACAAGTCAGGAGAAATTTTCTGAGTGCATAGCCAATAGTAACCCCTGAGTGTCACTGGGTGTGGCCCAAAAACCAAAAAAAGAAAATGTAATTATCAAAAGTTATAAACACAGTAAGTGATGCAATGATTTTTAAGAAGGATAATAAATGCAAGAACTATAAAATTTAAGCCAATATATTTTCAATCTGGTCTTTGAGATTTTCTTCTTAAAATAGGCATAGTACTCATCTATATGAAGAATTAAATTAAAAAAATAAGTTTAGAAGTCACTTGAAACATTTACTAGCACTAAATAAATCAATCTCATACAATGATTATTCACATTTTTTTCTATTGTGATAAAAACATGAAAGCTAGCTGTTTCCAGATATGGAAGTAGCGATCCAAGTCTTCGGACTACCTAAACCTCTGAAATTAGCAGAATCAGAAGTATATTCTATTTAGCCAGTACAAAGCATTATTTCTTGCTTCCTACAGGGGACCACAGGCTCTATAAATCATGGCCCAGTTAATATGTTTATTTTACCTTCTTGGCCCTGTAAGCATTTTAGGTTGCTTATTACAGCCCATCTTGTCATGATGGGGTAACTGGGGTCTGGAGTGTGCAACAAGTATCAGCCCAGTCTCTTGAGAACTCATAGAAAAGAATGGTACCAGAACTTGCCAAGAAACATATAAAAAGTAAATTATGGTTATGGAGAGATGGGCATGACTGGTCAAGTCTACCTCCATTGGGTAAGTGGCCTCAAGATCTTTATTTTCTTGGTTACGTCAAGACACTTCATCTTTGAAGAAAAATGTAGCATTCAAGGCAATATAAAGGAACAATGTGTCACTTATTTCTAATAAAGAATTTCTCTAATTTTAGGGCAGGAACTTCTAAACCCTTCAATTTTCACCACTAAATGGAGTCTCTGTTTTTTCATGGTGAATCTTCCAGATTCCACTGATTTTATGCTGATGAAGTTACTCACAGTAGCCTTGAGATGGGTCTCACATTGGAGCTCCCATCCTAGAACCTCCATCAGTGTGAATTAAAATTTGAGGCTTGAGTAGAATCAGCCAGTTCCACAGGGAGAAGGAAAGGAAAGAGGACCTAAAAGTTGTGTCTACTCATATGGCTGACTACTTAATCCACCAAACCTGTGTGCTGAGACCCATCACCCTCAAATTCTGTACTCTGAGGCCTAGGAAAACTTCCTGATAAATGAACATGTTGGTGTTAGGTTTAGAGAGTAAGAGGCATTTAGGGGGTTAATACACAGAAGTGCTGCTCTCTGGGATCCTTCCTCAGACTGGCTCCATGTACTTCTTCATCTTGTCCCTTCCACTATGCCTCCTTCATAATTAAACTATAATGGTAAAACAGTGTTTAAGCAAGTTTTGAGAATTGTTAATTCATATGAATCCTGATGAAGTCAAGAAAAATTATAACCAATTGGTGAGAAGTGTGGGTAGCCTGGGGAACCCCAAAACCTGATGCTGACCTCTCAAATGAGAGTTGTCTTACTCTGTGATTGTAGGTGATGAGCACAGTAAAGATGTGCATCACTGAAGTCATTTTCCCCAACACAAAACCAATAATACATACTCACTTTGCCTTTGTCAAAATAGGATATGATTTCTTGGTACAGCTTCTCTTTAAGCTCTTGCTGGGTATAGACATAGTAACTGTCCCTCTGAAGCAGATGGGATGCACAGGGCTTGTCAGACCACTACAAACAAGTAAGCAAAAAAGATTCAGAACATAATTCAACCTAATGAAAGGGGATTCATATAACAAATATTCAACCAATAAAAGGTGATGGGTACATTATGACATATCTTTTACTCATTCATATTACTTTCGAGTAGTAATTTTAAACAATCACACACATGGGGCCGGTGAGGTGGGGCTAGAGGTAAGGTGTCTGTCTTGCATGCGTTAGCCAAGGAAGGACTGCGGTTCGATCCCCTGGTGCCCCATATGGTCCCCCCAAGCCAGGGGCAATTTCTGAGCGCTTAGCCAGGAGTAACCCCTGAGCATCAAACAGGTGTGGCCCCAAAAATAAACAAAAAAATCACATATATACATTCATACTAGTTCCAAACCAAAGTGATTGGATGAACAAACGTGATGGCAGGTCACCCACCTGCACAGGTGCTGCTGTGTTACACAGTGTTATGGCCATAAGGAAATCAAAGAAAAATGACAAGAATGAGGGAATAAGAAAAATGATCACCTGTGGTGAGCAATGATTATATTCTTCACTACCGTGACCTTCTGCTCATTCACAAAGAGAATGAGCTGAAAAATGCCACAATGAGTTAAAATGCCACATGCTGGGACAAAAATACTCAGAAATCATTTTGAAGGCCTGAGCATGGAGTATGGTGCCCTTTGTTCAAAAAGAGCTTCTGGTTCTAAACTATGAAGTTTGTGCTGATTTGAATTAGTCATACAAAGATGGAGACTGACAAAACAGTTAATACAAAAACCTAAAATCTGAAGAGTAATAAAGCTAAAAAATTTGAGATTTCTAACATAGTCTTGGGTATAAATCTATGACACACTGTAACATTTACACTGAGCACCTAAACAGGAAAGGACTCCTATGGCAGTCTTTTCACTTACAACTCATTTCTCTGCAGTCTTATAAACCTTCAAACATCAATTAATCAATATATTTGTCTCTTCTTTTAGAGCAGGGGTCTCAGACTCGTGGCCTGCAGGCCGTTTCCGGCCCTCCGTACATTTTGTGGCCCCGCCCTAGAGGAATCTTTTTTTGTTTTGTTTTATTTTAGTTGTTTGGGTCACACCCCCAAATGTTCAAGGCTTACTACTGACTTTGCACTCAAGGATCACCCCGACTTTGCCTCCTGTGGTCCCCAGGTAAATTGAGTTTGAGACCCCTGTTTTAGAGGGTCAGTAATTGATGATTTTCCAACCTTGGTATGAAAATTGTATGTGTCTACCCCAAACATCAAAAATATATTCAGGGGACTGGAGCATGGTGTCTGTCTTGCAAGCACTAGCCTAGGATGGACTACAGTCCCATTCCCTGGCATCCCATATGGTACCCCCAAGCCAGGACCTCTGAGCGCATAGTCCAGAGTGTAACCCCTGAGTGTCAACGGGTGTAGCCAATATATATATATATATTTATACACACACACACGCACACACACACACACACACTCAGATGAAAGAATATTATATCCCTGAATAAAAGTTCTTTCCATTAAAATCTTGAAACTCTACAGAATTTATCAAACAACTGATATGCTATATTTTATTTAAATAAATTCCCGACCTATCCACTAACCTGCAGAAGCTCGGCATGTAAGAGAAGTGTATAGGCAGCTTCTGTATAATTCTCACAGTCTCGGTGCAAATCCCGAAGCTTGTACAAGTATCTGGTAGGGAGGAGAAAAGGGAGACATTTTGCTCTTCAGAAGTAATGGAGCAGTCAGCATGTTTACAAGGAGGCTGCAGCCTGCCTTGCGGATTTTTTTCCCTCCTCTGGATGATGGATCCTTTTTCCTTCCACAAAGGAGTCCATTACTTCCTATTCCTTTAACCCTTTGTGCTACTTCCTGTGTCTTTCCCACTCCATCCATTTTACTTAGAACTCTTCATAAAGCAATGGTGCTCACAGGCATATAATTATCAAGATGCCCTCAGGGAATTCAGTGGAAACTATGGAATATAGCCCCACAACATTACAACAGATCATGTCCAAGTTTGTCAATAAACAGTTTCATGGAGTCCAGGCTAACAGTTCTAAAAAAGGGAAATATTCTATCAGAAGTTTCCATCAGCTTACCTTATATAGATGTCCTCTCTCTTCTTCTCTTTATAAAAATTCTACAAAAGTAGTCACAAATATCAATGTAAATAATAGAATTTTGATAAGTTTCCTATAAAATGTTCAAACTAAAATGTTGCTTTTTACTGATGCCACTTTTCATAAAAAGGTGATTTGTGTCCCTTTAACAAATATCCCTCCCCCAAAGGAAAAGAATATTTATAAAAAGACCCTTTTAAAAATTGGGTTTGGAAGGGGCTGGGCGGTGGCGCTGGAGGTAAGGTGCCTGCCTTGCCTGCGCTAGCCTAGGACGGACTGCGGTTCGATCCCCAAGTTTCCCATATGGTCCCCCAAGCCAGGAGCAACTTCTGAGCGCATAGCCAGGAGTAACCCCTGAGCGTCACTGGGTGTGGCCCAAAAACCAAAAAAAAAAAAAAAATTGGGTTTGGGGGTATGAGAAATGTGAGAGAAATCCAGGGGAATAGATCGCTGGCTCATAAGTAAACTTCCTGATAATGATTTCACAGGGTATGGCAGAAGTTATGGTTTATATAAAGATTCATGTAGGCTAAGGGGAGGGCTCAAAAACAAGGTTCACCTCAAACACTGATTCCCTGAGTGCCACAGGGTGTGGCCCCATAAGAAAAAAAGGGGGGTGCATGGTGGCCTGAGCATCTAAGATCTATGGTTGCAATTTCATCTGTCAAGGGGAAAGCAAGACCTTGGAATTCTAGCATCAAGAGATGCTATAACCCTGATATAGAGATGTTTTTGGAGGCAAGTTTGCCTGTGTATTCTAATACACAAAGAAATAAGAAGAAAGGCTGATAATGGCCTTCAGAGATAGTGGAATCAAGCACTCTTGTTGCTTATTCCAAACTCATCTCCACATTTATCCCAAGATCTTTGGCAGCTGGAACCTGTGAGTCTGAGTTGAGTCTGTAGGACACATACAACATACAGGTGGTCCATCTGCAACCCCTGCAGAGCTGTGCAGGGGTAGGGTGGCTGTAGTTCCCTTTTCATCAGCCTGGGTCTCAGCTCTTACCAGCACATTGACTGTACAGCTCATGCGGTTTTCCTTGCTTTCGTCGTGCATTATGATGGTCCTGTAATCTAAGAGATTCTCTAAAAGGCTGCTGACCAGGAGTACAAAAATTTCCCCAGATCCGGAGAGATATTTATGTTTCCGGCAATGTTCGAGGAGCCTGGATGGGTGAAAGGAGATAAATGCCTCATGCCACACTCTTTCAAGTTTTTTATAGAGTACCAACACCATCTAGAATTTCAGATCACAAAGTTCATTCATTCATCATCTAGCCTTTCAGGGGGCCGCAGGTATATTCCTCCAAATCCATCGATATTCAGTCCATCAGGTGGCGATTCAATGAGAGGGTTCATTGATATGTAGTACTTGGGCCCTATGATGCCAGGGACCAAAAGGGCAGTGCTGGAGGGAATAATGTTATACCAAGAGAGAAGAAGGATGTGGAGCAAGCTGTGAAGAAGCAGCCTACTTCTTTGGTCCCCTACAATGTCTTTCTTTAAACTATTCTGTTTAAAGAGATCTATGTGCCAACCAAGTAAGCTAAGCACATTACTTGAATGGAAAGAGACAACTCCCCAATTTTACTCTCTTTAAGGCCTCACTCCAGGATGCTCTGTGGCCCATGGAAAGTCATGGACTGATGCCCACTGGGAAGAACCTAGTATAGATCCACACATGCAGTTTCTCAGGTTAAGTGTCAATGGAAAAATGGCTCTAAAGAATTAGTCCAGTCTCTCAAATTACTTTCGTGAAGCAAAGATTTTTGAGGTTCTATTTTTCTGAGTTAGCAGTTAGGTAGAATGAAGATAACAAAATAATACCTTTAAGCAAAAATAAACACACAAAATATTTTTAAGTAGAAAATTAGCTGTAGCAATGCAGAAAGGCCTCTTCACTCCTATGTTCAGCAGCACTGCTCACAAAAGCCAAAATCTGGAAACAACCCAGTGCCAAAGAACAGATAAGTAGATAAAGAAACAATGGTGCATGTATATACAATATTTGCTACCATACAATTGGTAGCAAAAATAAAGCCAAGAAATTTGCTTGTACATAGATGGATAAGGAGAGTATCATGCTAAGCTAAATGAGTCAGAGAGAGAGAGAAAGAGAGAGAGAGATCTACTTATCTGTGGAATATAAAACAAACAAAAACATAACCCCATAATAGGAGAATAATTCCCAAAGACAATAGAAATGATGGATGGGAGTGCAGTTAGGACACAGAACTGATCAGTTAAGGGACCACTACGACAATAACTGTTGGAAATGATAACTCTGGACAAGAACTGGGAACTGAAAGGAAATAAAGTGATATGCATGATAGCTCTTCAGTAAAAATATTACAAACCACAGTAATTAAAAGGAAAATAGAGCGAGAGAAGAAAAGTGTTTGCCATTGAGGTAGGCTGAGGGTGGGATGGAGGTTGGGGAACTGGAGAGTAACTGAGGATAATGGTGACAGGAAATGAATACTGATGAAGGAATGGGTGTTGGAACATTAAATGACTAAACTTCAACTATCAACAACTGTTTAACTCTGTATCCTATGGTGATACGATTAAAAATAAATAAAAAAGGAAAAAAGAAAGAGAAGAAAACTGTAGGATATAAAACTAATTAGCTTTATTTGCTAATATGTTTATATGTATGCAGAATTTCTTAATTTGATAGTTAATATTAGAAATGTGAGCACTTTTGCTCAAAGCCAGCAGTTTCAATACTGGGCTTAAGGCCGCCATACTGCACATGGCCTCTCTCCATCTGCCTGCTCTCTACAGTTGGCCAGGAAAATATGCACATATGACTCACATCAGATAACAAACATCAGCAGTATATTGTTTAAACCCCATTCACCTGAATTCTATTTGTGGCAGTGACCTTCGTGAATCTAGATTATTTGATTGGTCAGCAATGCAGCAAGTCTGTTTTTTCTCCACCACTCAATGATACAATCAACTTGCAAATTTGTTTCTAAAATACTTACAGTTTTTCCAGCAGGTCTTTATATTGTTCATCTCCTCGTCCCCCTTCTACCTGTTGGTCCAGCTTTGTGATCAACTCATTCTCAAACTGAAAGTAGAGTAAGATTTTTCACTGGTGAATATTATATCCTTAGGACATAAAAGATGTGCTAGATTTTGCCTCTCTAGATTTAGCCTCCATCACTATAGAACTGTAAAATGTTTCCAACACACAAGGAGGAAAACCACACTCTATAGTATTTATTGATCATACATAAATCCCTAACCAAATTTTAGAGACCAGTCTTATGTTACTTCTTCCTTTGTGACACAACTGCAAAAAAAAAATTATCCAAGCAACATTTAATTGTTGCAATAATGCATTCTAATTTTCTATTTTAGAAAATTAAATCAAGGGCCAAAGCTTGTATTTAACTATTCTATCTATCTACCTATCTACATATCTATCTATCTATCTATCTATCTATCTATCTATCTATCTATCTATCTATCTATCTCTCTATCTATGTGCAAGGCAAACACTCTATCACTGTACTATCACTCTGGCTCCATTATTGTGTAATAATACCCAACTTCTTGTCAACATTTTTTTCTTGTCTACATTTTGACATATGGAATTACACTTTTGCAGAGCTACATCATTGCAAAATTTCCCCTTCAATTCTAATATACCACACAGATAAGAACACTGAAGCACTGAGGGGAAATGTATCAGGCAAACTGGGATCATCAAATGAGAGTCCTGTTGTATTATTCACATAGTTGCATTCAAAAGGTTTCCCCTCTGCTGTCACATTACCCACTCAACATCAGAGAGTTGAATTCAAAAGCACCATGTCAAACGTTAACCATCAAAGGATGGAGTGCTGTTTTATACATATAAAAAAGCAAAACTGCTGAACCTTACAGCAGAACATTTCATTTTGTCTCTAATTAGAAAATAAAAACTAAAGGTTTCAAATAAACTCTGAATGGTGTCATTTAGGCTAATACTTCTCTGTATTTACAAAAATAAGGCTTGACCAGATGTACATTTGTAAAATTAGAGAGTTACTATTCTTACCATGTGGAAATTGCCATTTCCACTGAAATTGAACTCACACTGCATCATATCAAAGAAAATGGGGATGGTGGCTTTCCGGAGCTCAACTTCAGGGGTCAGTGTGACCTCCAGAATGGGTCCCACCATGGATGGGATGAATTTGAATTTGTGGGGACCTGAAATAAAAGTAAGCATGGGTGTTAAAAACCAAGGTCACTGGAAGCAAAAATGCTACACTCTTCCTCCACAAGGCCCATCAGAAGAAAAAAAGCTAATGAGGGTATATAAGTTAAGTTCCAAAGTGTCAAATGATGGGATTCTGATCGTATGCAGATACCTTCATAAAGATAGCTAACTGTTCAGGTTCCAGATGAGGTAAGTGTGAAACCCACAAGTCAATGCTCACCTCCAGATACAGAGAAAAAAAATCTCAGGGTCACTCGGATTGAAAGAACTCACTGTGGGAAGTATTTGGCATAGGAGTAAGCCTGCTCAAGATTATACACTCACCCAGGTTATACCAGATATCCCGGATTCTAAAGCCGATTTCCTTTCTCATGTCCCCATATCTAGGAAGAACATCATAAAATAAGAGAATGGTTTGTAGTGGAAGTGAATACATATCTTAAAACTGAAAGGAACCAAGAAAGTTGAGGTTTCTGTAAGTCACATTTACTTCATTTTATTTATGTTTTTAGAGGTTATAGGATCACAACCAGTGGGGTTGAGAGTCACAATCAGCTCTGTAATCAGAGATTACTCCTGGTAGCACTCAGGGGAATCAGGAGGATCAAAGATTGAACCAGAACTGACCCCATGTAAAGGAAGTGTCATTCAAGTGCCTAAATCCTTGTATTATCTCTCTGGTCTTTGTTAGGGCACATTTATTTATTATTTATTTTGTTTTTCTTTAGTGAAGTAAGACAAGTCTTACTGAATGAAACTTGCTTAGAAAAATATAAAAGGAAAATAATAGAGGAAATTCATATTCAAGAAAGAAAACAAATTCTCTAGAGTGGAAAAAAACAATAAAAAATACAGAGAGAGAAGGAAGCAAGATATGAATTCAAAGACAAGGATGTGAAAAGCAAGGCCTCACACTAAAGGCTAGGTCACTTTAGAGCTTATGTCAGTACACTAAAAGCCCATATATGTCCCTCCTGTACAAAGACAAAAGTTCTCTAGGAGGCCAAACACCACACTGAAAAAATGACCCAGAAGATGATATGAACAAAGTCCTCCAAGGAGAAAAAAGAAATGCTTTGGTTGCTGTGAAGCAAATAAGTTCAGAATATAATAAACAGTAATGTAAAGGAAGACAAATGATTTATGTGCCCAAAGTGGAAAAACAAGTCTTTGGGGTTAAAGTTAAAAGTTTATTCATTTTGTTTTGGTTTTGAGGTCTCAATCAGCTGTGTTCAGGGTTTACTCTTGGCTCTGTATTCAAAGATCACACTGGCAGGGCTGTGAGGATCAGTTGTGGTAATGGAGTTCTAACTGGGTCAGCCTGTGCAATTCAAAAGTACTGTGCTATCTCTGAGCCCTGCTATTATGTGTAAGGCACAGTTATATAGTAGTCAAAAACAAA
>PVKC010000802.1:44368-58859 GCA_004027635.1 Crocidura indochinensis
GTAGAAAAAAATAGGAATGGGCTACATTGAACATTACATAGTTTTCAGGGAAAATTAATGTTCACCTATGTCCAAGGGAATATATTTCCTATTGAGCAATTCTAATGTCAAATGCTTTTTACAGATGCCTTACTTGAAAATCCCAGTAAATTCCTGTATTTTAAAATTTCTCTTACTGTTTTTTTTTCTGTTTGTTTGCTTTTGTTTTGATGGTGCTCACTCCTGGCTTTGCACTCAGAAATCACTTCTGGTCAGCTCGGGTGACCATATGGGGTGCTGGGATCAAATCCCAGTCAGTTGTGTGCAAGGCAAATACCCTACCCATTATACTATTGCTCTAAAATACTCTAAAGAATGAGATCCAAGGTATTCATCTCAGGGAAAATCTATAAAAGTCTGTTTTACTTTGATCGTTGTAAGCACAGTCATTAAAGTCACTCATCTCAATGTTTCAGGGAGGAATCAGTAGTACAGAGATGCTATGTGATTTACCTGGAATTCCAAATATTCTAACAAGGGGAGTAGTACTAAAATTTTGTAACTCTTTATGACAAATTTCTCCTTTTAGCCATGCAACTGTTGAGCCTGCAGTCTGAGAAAACTGACCTGCAGTGAGAGCTATGACAATTTTCCTTAATCTCCCTTTTGCAAAGAAAGCCATTTTGAATCCCACACCTGGAGCCTGCAGGGTGTTCCTGGGTGAAGTGTTAGTGTTGGCTTGTCTACACGAATGACTGAGAGATGGAACTTTTGTGCCAAACCAGGCACTGCGGGAAGGTGTAAGCGAGCAGACGCCAGGTCTGCAATTCAGAAAAGCTTCCAGCAGATGGTCAGGTGCACTGAGACAGGAGCACTTGCTAACTGAGGGCTCTCCAGGTAGAGAGTCTATAAAAAGAATGTGATGACTGATAAGAAAATGATTGGGACTTGAGTAAAGAGATGGAGAGCAGAAAAGAGGAGGTCTGTGAAAGCTATCTCACTTAATAACACAAGTCCCTGAGGAGCTGTCATTTCTGTGATAGCAAAAGGGCTGCTCTGCATAAAGAAAAGACTCCCATTCCCATCTTAAACTAATTAAAAAGGACACTTACTTTTTCATGATTTTGTTTCGCTTGGCTTGTGAGAAGGTTTCGAGCTGAAGAGACTCATGGGTGAGAAATGCTACTGCCAAATGGAAATAGTTGTTCCAGAGCTATTAAAAATGTATAAATGAAAAGAATAAAAAAAACACCATTAATAAGGGTCATTATAAAGCAGAGCAGAACCACATGTAGAAAGTCACTTGCATGATCTGGAGTGATAGCACAGGAGGTAGGCATTTGCCTTGTATGTGGCTGATCTGAGTTCAATCTTGGACATCTCATATGGTTCCCCCAACCCTGCCAGGAGCAAGATTTCTGAGCCAAGAGCCAAGAGTAACCCCGAGTACCATCAAGTATGGCCCCAAAACAAACAAACAAACAAACAAACAAACAAAAAGTCACTTGCTGGGCCAGAACAAGAGCACAGTAGGTAGGGCATTTGTCTTGCCTATGGTCAATCTGGGTTCCATCCCTGGAACCATTTTTTAGTTCCCTGAGCCTACCAGGAGAAACTCTCTAACCTCTTTAATTATCCTTTTGCTTAATATATTTTGTTACATTACTTTTATTGCACTTTTTTTAATTGTACTTTTAAAAGCATGTATTATATTTACAGAAAATAGGAAAAAAACCTATTGTGTTAAAAGAATAGAGTGCAAGTATGCATTTAAAAAAAGAGAAACACAGTTTTTCATTTGAAAATGATGACATTTTAAAAAGTGATGCTCCAGTGTTGTTCCTGGTGGCGTTGGGAGACCCTGTGAGGTCAAATCCAGGACTCCTGCATGCAGAACATGTACTCCAGCCCCTTGAACTAATTCCCCAGTCCCTGACAATGATGTTTTCCAAGTGAAATAGCACTTTGACTGTGTTTGAATTCAAAAACCGGTAAGAGAATCACCTCAAGTTCAAAGTTCGTCTGATCCATGAAGACTCTTGTGAGAACATCAGAAAACTGGTTTATAGCTCGTAGAAAAACCCTGAGGAAGAAGACACAGGCTAAAAAGGCAGCTTTCTACTCCTGAAACATTTTCCATCTATATAACAAAACCAACCACACTCCATTCTGGAGTCATTCCCATCCCACTCGGGGTGTGCCAGTTTCCTTTTACAGAACTCACTCTCTTCCCACCCACATCTCCTAAATAAAACTATTTTCTTAAAAACAAGGCAATCAAAAATAAAGCCCCCAAATTCCAAATCAACTTGGACTTCTCAACATGACCTACACTGCTCTTTCACAGTCCACAGAGAAGAACACCACAGGGCAGTTTCTAGAAAGGACTGTGAGGTCTGCTCAAGGCTGTATCTAAATTTAGCCAGAGGGTCGGGCCAAAATGACAAACCTAAGCTGACATTGGCCTCAGTCTGACATGCGTTAGCTACACCCTTGCATAGACTTCTTGAAAGATTTTGTTTTTGTATTTTTAAAAAGAAAGACTCCTTTAGGATTTAGGGGAGAGAAGGGTGGCCATCGTAAAGTCTAAGATACTCCATCCAATTTACACTCTAGCTGCATACATTTGGGATGAATTGTTCTTAACAGGTACCAGCATCATTAATGATTGCTTATAATAATAAAGTATCTAACTCATCAGCTCTTAAAAATTATCAAGCTCTCCTAGTACAATCAGTATATTCATTTATTTTGACTTCCATTCCAAAATATATGTTAGGGGTTTGGCTGCTCAAATCAGTGATTAGACTGTGATGAGAGCATTGTTCTCAACTGGTACATGAAACCAAGAACCAACAAAGGCCACGAAAAATTCTGAGAGAAGCTTCAGAAGAAAGTGGAATCAAAGGAGGGGACAATAATATTCAGACCAGAAAGAGACAGCTTGGAGACAGCATTTGAGAGAGACTGGAAAGAATCAGCACAGGGGGCCATGCTGAAAAACAGCTTATGGGGAAGGCACTGCATATAGAAGCAGGAGTTTCAAGGAAAACAAAGAAGAGTTTCAGGACCCTCATGAGAAGAGGTAGGCTGGGTTGGGACTCAGGGTTTTCTATAAAGGGAGATAGCGGAAGAAATGTGGAGAGAAGCAGGGTGGTCTGGGTTGTAGAGACTTAGATGTTGATGTGAAGAAGACTAAAAAGAGCCACTGAAAGGAAACAAGGCAGAACCTGATGATGGCTGTAAGAGTGATAAAAGCGATGAGAATAGAGAGGAGAAAGCTGGAGATAAAGATCCTGGGGAAGACCCTTGACTTTACGGATGATAGATGCGAGGCAGCAGAGAGCCTGTGGCTCTGCACTGAAACAGACAGCTTAGCTTGGCCAGTAGACTCCAGGACTTGGGGCTGATCATTGTGGGCCCTGACCCTGAGCAGTCTCACCTGCTCTGCGTCATATTCATCACCATCCAGTCTTTGGCATAGACATTTTTTCCAATCAGATCCTTAAACATGATGAAAGTTTCCATGAGGAAGTCCTGCAGAGAACAAAGCAATTGTTGGGGGGAACCAACACCATTTGTCAACTTTTTCCCTAGACAAAGGAGAAGTGGACCCATTGTGATCAAGAAGTTCCTATACCACAATGACAATTGTCCTCTCAGTATGATTTTTAGGAACTATGATGTGTTCTTAGCACCATCACACAATTTTATTTTTACATACAGAAGCTGGTAAGGAAGACAAGCCAAAAAAATTAAAGGAGGGACCAGAGCAACAGCACAGCAGATAGGATATGTGCTTTGCGCATATGGCCAATGAGGGTTCAATCTCTAATACCCCATATAGTCTCCCAAGCATGACAGAAATAATTTCTGAGAGCAAAGCCAGGAGTAGCCCCTGAGTACCACTGGGTGTAGCCCCCCCCCCAAAGAGTTAATGGTATATCTGATTTTTTTTATTAAAAACCCACATTTTATTAACAAAACTGAGACTATGAAAAAGTAATTGATTTGCTTACGAACATAAAAAAAAAGTAGGAGAGTTGGGTAAAGAACTTGAAGTTATAAACCTTAAGTTTAGAGAACTGGATCTTTAGGGATCTAGATCTTTATAGAGTTTAGTGATCTGGATCCTACCAGAGTCTGATCTACTTGGGGCCCCACAGAGCTCTCCAGTTTAATCCACAAGGTCTAGGACAACATTCTGAGAGTTCATCACTTATCTCAACCCCACCAGCAGCTCCAGCATTGACACCAGAATTACTACCACCACCATTATACTGTACTTTTCTCTACTTCCTTGTATTTTTTTTATCATGTGACTCAGAAAAGAAGAGAGTCTGGCAGGGAAGAAGCTGGACATAATTTACACAATTTGTAAATATTCTAGTTACTAATTACAACAACAATGTAGGCAGAAATTAAGAAGATTAGAAGATGCGTGCATGCAAAGTCATCCAAAGCAAAGAGTGCTGCCATGTAAAACAGGCTTGAAAACCAGGATCCATCTTTAGGAATATTTTAATAGCAACTAACAAATCTCTTAAACGAAGTGTACTTTGGAAGTAGCCAGAAGTATAAGTATCACACAACCTTTGATGGTATGCTTAACAGTAACTATGAGAACAATTTTCTTATATAAAACAGAAAGAAATGGGCTACCTTTTGACTAATGAGTAAATATATCTCCTTTCAAGATATAATGAAAATGTTAGCAACAATTTAACTAATGCCATGGAAAAAAGGAGACATGACCCTCCCCTGAGAGCAGAGATCCCAAGTATTTCTGAAATAAGGGATCTGCCTACATCTAGGACACTGAGCGAAAAACAGTTGAGGACTTCATGTCACAACACAGAGAGAAAAGAAGACTCCACAGCTTCCCTTAGGTGAGCTCTTCAGCGTATGTACATGAGGCAAGGTGGGGCAGAGAACCTTGGATGCATGATGGACCAGTTTCGCTCATGTTTTTAAGCATTATTTTTCTGTATAAAAGAAAAGTTGTCAGTGTCCCACAGAGAAGACTTACAGTGATGTCCTGTACTGTTTTGAAAGTACTGATGTAGTGGCTGTAGTGAGCATCATTCATTTGCTGCAGGACAGCAATCATGCAAGCCACAAAACTTCCCTGGAAGGAGGAAAACACGCAAATCACACACTCAAGATTCATTCTGCAACCAGCCAACAAAAATAAGATTTGAGAACATTTGGTCTTCTCTATCCATTTATCTAAGCAAGGACCCCACCAAACTGGAAAATATCCAAAACGTATGCACTTTGATATTTCATTTTTTATAAAAAATAAAAGAGGGAAGAGGTGAGGGTTTGTAACCACCCAGACATTGCTCAGGGACTTCTCTCAGCCCTGTGTTCGTGAGTTGCTCCTGAAAGTGCTCAGTGCCAGGAATGGTACCCATGCTTCCTGCATTTGTCTCTGTTCCTTGTTATTTCTGTTTATAATAATTTCTTTCCAGATTTGAATTAAGGTATGTAGTAAGTAAAGAGCTTTACTCATCTATTAACAGCTATGGTTTGAGGAACCTTGTAAGTTAAGGAATTCGTCTAAGTCTAGTTGTGATGTAATGACTTGCAAGTTACTTTTTTTTAAGCAGGGAGGCCAAGTTGGGCAGTGCTGAGCCCTGTGCATGCCCAAAGCCTTAAGTTCTATAGTATGCCATAGTTTCTAGCTTATACCTACTGATTCCATATCTGTATTTAATCCTTTTTATTTATATGTTTATTTTTTGGCTTTTGGTTTTTCGGTTCACATCCGTTTAATGCTCAGGAGTGACTCCTGGCTAAGCACTCAGAAATTGCCCCTGACTTGGGGGAACCATATGGGACGCTGGGGGAATCGAACCATGGTCCTTCCTTGGCTAGCGCTTGCAAGGCAGACACCTTAGCTCTAGCACCACCTCGTCGGCCCCTTTAATCCTTTTTAGAGATGTGGGAGTAATCAGAAATCAGGCCAAAAGTGGGGAAAAAAAAGTCAACTGTGTGCAAGGCATCTCCAAATTTATTTAAGGCCTATTCCTGGTTTTATGCTTAGGGATCACTCCTGGTAGTGCTCAGAAGACAATAGTGTTTGGAATAGGACAAGGTTAGCTATTTACACGGCAAGAGCCTTACTCACTGTCTGGTTGACTAGATACTATTCCTTTATAAGCATATGCAAACATTTTCTCCCTTATAATGTCTGTCTTGTGGAGGGCGAGTGAGGGAAATAGAGGGAGCCATTAAGCAGTGCTCAAAAGATCCGGGTGTGAAGAGATCCCTACCTGTGATTCCTGGCATGAAAAATTCTGAGAATGTTCTACTGCTCAAATTCTGTGATGCTGGGGGCTTCCTAGTGGTGCTGGGGAACTATGTGGTGCTAGGCAGGTGCATTCTAGGCATCAATCCTAATCACTGTGTCACTGTGCCTCTTTTTTGCTTTTGTTTTGTTTTTACAGATGATTCCTTTTGCTATTCACATTTTAGTTTGACATCATTACACTGATTCATTTTATGGTTATTTTTTGCATAAATAATAAGAAAAGACATTAAGGCAAAGAAATAAGAATGAATAAATATTAAGTTTTCTCACTCTATAGGGAAACAATTTTTATATGCATGCTAACTACTCAACTTAGCAGTAAAGGTAAGAGTCTTGATTTCATAGAATTCTTATCACAGTAAGAATATAGGTTCGTTTTTCAGAGGCATTTCTTGAGCCAGAGACCCATCGTGAGTCTAGCTAAACTCTGCATCTATTGTCGTTAGTTTGAGTTTTCTGGAGTTACTCCTTTGGCTCTGTGCTTGAGGGTCACACTGGGGAAGCTCAAAGGACCATGCAACACCAGATGATCAAACTAAGGCCTCCTACGTACATAGAATGCAATCAGTCCTTTGAGCTTCAGCCTTGGCCCCTAACGTGCATACTTTTATTCTAAAGTGCTCAATCTTTTTTTGGGTGTACTATCACTCGAGTCCCTGTTACTATTATTATTATTATTATTATTATTATTATTATTATTATTTTGATTTTTTGGCTACACCAGGCAGCGCTCAGGGTTTACTCCTGACTCTGCTTCCAAGAGTCATTCCTGGAGGTGCTCAGGGGACCACCTGCTGTGCAACTGATCCATGTCTCTCCTTTCCCCTTACAAATATATCATTCTAGTAAGGGCAGATACAGGCATCTATTGAAATTCAGATAAGTAAATGATTTGAGATAAGAAGAAATGCTGAATACAGATCACCAAGCCCTCATTTTCTGCTCACAAAAGCTCATACTTTCCTTACACAAAATACTACACATATGCTTACAGAGCATTTGGAAAGTGGGTACTTTGCTATCATTTTGCATGCCCTTAGTATGTCTCAAAAGGTCTCTGCTCTAAAGCCCTATACAGGCTTTTATTTAATTGAGTTCACCATGAGCAGTGCTTCTCATGAGTGGCTCAGCATGCTTTGGACTTTATATTGCAGCCTTCAGAACTCTCCTACTCAGCTGTCCCTACCACCCTGTTGGGTCATCCCGCACCCCTCAAATCAGTATCAGAATGAAATCAACTTAAGGTCTGAGTTAAAGTTTAACTCATGAGAAGGGTTCTGAAGTTCTAGTCCGTATTCATTTCCCAAGGATGCTAAGCTGTGCTGTACACAAAGAGAGACTGCCAATTGCCTTTGTGCTGCAGGTGCCTTTGTGAATCTGGTTTCAAATCAGGGATTCTAAGTCTCCCACAGAGCCAGCAGCAGAGAAAGTGGCAGCCAGGGAGAATACTTACAATATGGGGAGACTCCCGGTTCCCAATCACAGTTCGATTGATTCTTCTCAGGAGCCGTTCCATGACGTTCTTTATGTTTGGCTCTGTGGGTCCCTGAGGAGGAAACACAAGTGCAGTCAGCACACCCACTGCTTCAGTGTCACTGTCCTGAAGCAAACCTGCCTCAATAGTCTTTCTTTTTATTTCATTCAGGATTTTCTCCTACAAAACAGATTCTTGTCTCAAAAGGTAAAAATGCAGGGATACAGGTCCTTTCCACGACAACCCCCATTCCATTCCTGACATTGCATAACCCTCTGAACACTGTCAGGAGTTAACTCTGACCAATGCTAGGTGCGCTACCCCCACATAAATAATAAAATATCAAGTAGAATAGTATCCCTTTTCTCCCCTTTTTTCTTTCTTTCTTTCTTTATTATTTTATTTGTTTGGGGGCCACAGTCAGTGCTATTCAGTGGTTACTCCTGACTCTGCCCTTGGGTATTACTCCTGGCAGGCTTCGAGACCCTGATATGGGGTGCCAGAGATCAAACCTAAGACTGCCACATGCAAGGCAAGTCCTCCCTTCTTTTCTTTTTTCATCAGTCTTCTTTAGTTTGGAAGCCACAACTGGCTATGCTCAGGAGCTATGCCCTGCACATTATTTTGGTATCAGTCCTAGGCTTGCTTGAGGAAACCACAGGTTTCAGAGATAGAAGTTGGGATTCTTGCATGCAAATCATGTGTTCAGCAGGCTGAGGTATCTTTGCCTCAGTCTTTTCTATTTGTTTGAAGAAATGCAATATGTCTGAGAGAGAGAAAGTAACACTATTCTAAGTTTAATCCATTACATGATATTTCAATACAGTCACATAGGAAGTAGAAACATTTAAGAAAACAGGATCAGAAAAAATAAACAACAACTTAGTCTTATAGACAGCCAAACTAGAAAATAAGTTAAGTTCCTAGGTTGAGACGTGAGATTTACTTGAGATTAAAGAGGTTCTTGGAATTAGAAACCAACAACCCTGATTCCTATGCTTCAAATTAAGTTTGGGTCATACACATCATTCTAGAACACTGGCACTTGATAAAACCACAAGGCCATTACTGCCAACTTTATAGGGCTTAGGCCTTCATTTTTGTATTTTAATTACTATATTCTATGTTCCTTTAAAAAATATGATGTGGGCCAGAGTGATAGTGGTAGGGTGTTTGTCTTGCATGTGACCCACCTGAGAAGGAACCAGATTCAATCCCTGGCATCCCACATGGTCTCACAAGCCTGCCTGAAGAGCTTTTTGAGCATAGAGCTAGGAATAACTCATTAGCATTGCATGGTGTGGCCCATAAAATTATGTTATTGGTCACATTAATTTTCTTGCTGCAAAGTTCTTAGTTCTTAGAAATCAGATTCCCAATCATAAAACTGCTTGATAAAAATTCTTCTATTTTATAATGTAGTTTTCTCAGAGCTTATTTTAGAAAAAAAAGGTTACTTACAACAGCTACATAGCATATTAACTGTACTAGTAATGTGGGCTAAAGGCTTGTGGGTAAAGTGTGAAGGTAGAAAAAGCCCAGTGGATCCTCTGCATTCAAGCTCAGCAGAAATACAGGCATGCACATTGGTTAAGGATTTAGCCAATAGGAAGAGGGACCTCATAGCCTCATACCCTCTAGCAAAAGGGACTCAAAGGGATTGGTTAAAAGAAAGGGCTAAGGCAAAACCACTGATGAATTCCCTGCTCTGTAGGAACATTTATCTTGCAAAACTCTGTCTTGTACAACAGGAAAGGTGCCTCTTGTCTTGCATGTGGTCAACCCTTGTTTAATCCTGGCAATACATATGTTCTCCCAAATACCAAGTGGACTGAAACCTGAGCACAAAACTAAAGTAAACTCTAGGCACTGTTAGATGTGGGCAAAAACCAAAAATACAAATAAAAAAAGTGCCCCAAATTCGTAGTTTCCTGAGTGAAGGTCCTAGTCTGTGCATTCTATTAACTCTGGAATATGGCAATTCCAAGCAAGCTTAATCACTGGCTTTTGATATTGGTGGGAGTAGGGGGATGCCAAAGTAATAGGAAGGGGCAGGGAAGAAATAAATCCCTTTTAGGCTCCAGAAGAAAGGATCAGTGTCAGAGAGAATAACAAAATAAGAATTTATTAGAAACTCAGGCCTACTTAGAATAAAATGGCCAGGTGCCCAGAGCATAAGAGAATAGGGATTTCAACAGCAGGAGAGACAACATCTAACACAGAGCTCTTAGATCACAAGGATCTCCATGATGGCCAGTCAGGAAAGTCAGCCAGTAGTAGGAAGCAGCAGTGAGCCAACTAATTTTCCCATTCTAAGCTATAGTGCAAGGGAAGCCTCTTTAGTCAGCTCCGTGGGACCCAGTGCTGAGAATTAGAGCAGACTTCGGGAGCCAATCTGAAGGGCCAAGAGTGAGCTGGATGTGTTTCTATCAGTGATGCTACTCACCACATCCTTCCGGTCCAGCACTTCCAGGATGTTGCTCAGAAGCTGCGAGCAGGCCTCGTGGTCAGGCCTGCTGGAGTGGTCATCCAGCTGCCCACTGAGCTGGTCAATGAGCAGCGGCAGCAGCACATTTCTGGACTCTGAGGAAGAACATGAAGACAGTTTGCCAGGCACAGGGAGAGCACCCAGCCTCAGCCCTGTCCCTCCTGGTGGCTCATTCTTCATGTTCCCAGTGCTCCCCACTCTGAATTTACCTTACAGAGGTGGGATAGCACATGGTTAGAACTGTGGCACTTTAGGGGCTGGAGAAATAGCATGGAGGTAGAGCATTTGCCTTGCATGCAAAAGGACAGTGGTTCGAATCCTGGCATCCCATATGGTCCCCTAAGTCTGCCGGGAGCCATTTCTGAGCACAGAGCCAGGAGTAACCCCTGAGTGCTGCCAGGTGTGACCCCAAAACAAAACAAAACAAAGAAAAAAAAAAGAACTACGGCACTTCAGATTCCTGCAACTTAATTCTAACACTAAGGAATTTATCTGTATCAGTCATATGCGTAAATTATTTCACACAAATATGTAAAGATTTTAAGTAATGCCATATTTAAAAAAAATTAATGTATTTTAATGAGAGTAGTGGTAGAGGCCCCAAGCAATGCTCAGGAACTGAACCAGTAGTTCAATGCAAGAAGACAAAGGACATAATGATGCTCAAGTCATGCCATGCAAGGGATACCTGGACCTAACCAATAGTGCTGGGGGCCTGTAGGACTGTGCCCAGGAATGTCTAGGGAATCATGGGGTGCTGAGAATCAAACTTGGGTCAGCTCCTTGCTAGGCATGTGTCTTAACTTCTGTATCTTGCTGCCTCATTTAAGAAAAAAAAATGGTAGGGGCCAGAGAGATAGCATGGAGGCAAGGCATTGCCTTGCATGCACAGGGAAGGTGGTTCCAATCCCGGCATCCCATATGGTCCCCCAAGCCTGCCGGGAGCCATTTCTGAGCATAGAGCCAGGAGTAACCCCTGAGTACTGCTGGGTGTGACCCCAAAACAAAACAAAACAAAAAGACAAGTTCATATTTGAAAGCTGAGTTCTATGAAACTAATCAAATACACAAGTGATATCATTTTTAAAATTAAGTAAATTTCTACCTTGAGGAGAACATTTATCATATAATTTCTATAAACGCTAAATTTTACTACTTTTATTTCACATTCTGTTCACTTTTGTAGGTCAATGGAGTTTATAATAGTTTATCTCTCTACTACCTTTTCCTGAGATCTTCATGATTATGAACCATTTTAGTGAGTCTGGCTAATTCAAAAAGAATAAAAAATGACTACCAGCTATGCTAATACTTCCTCTAATTAGAACCACCCTGGCCCACTTTGGCTCATTCTCAAACACTTTGCTCTCTACTAGCCCCTTTATCACTTCAGTGCCCTCGATATAACTACAACATATGATGGTGCTTAGTATTTTTGTGTTATCTACTCCAGAACACTCACTGACTTCTTTCTACACTACCTCAGCTATATCCCTCTGACAACTATTCTAAGCACCAACTCCTAATTTTTCTTGGTTTTGGACCATACCAGATGGTGCTCAGGGGTTCCTCCTGGCTCTGCACTGAGAAATTGCTCCTGGCAGGCTCGGGGGACCATAAGAGTTACTGGGGATCGAACCTGGGTCAGCCTCACACAAGGCAAATGCCCTACCCTCTGTGCTCTCATTCTGGCCCAGCACTAATACGTAGGACAGAAAATCAGGGCCGCAAGAATTACTGACTTAATCTGGTTGAAGTCCTTCCTTCTCAATTGGAAGTTGACCCAGTGAGTAGGTTACTCAATCTCCTGACCAGATACAAGGCTGGGAGGCATCTCCTCCTCAACCCTACTGAGCTTTCTCCAGTGCTGAGAAGTCCTGCTGGCCCTCAGCTCTTCCAAGCAGCACAGTCACAAGGTTATCCTCTGGGACACTCCCACCCCTGACCTGCTGGTGCTCTGAAAAAGGTTCCCCCGGTTGCTGCACCCTAATATGTCTTTGGTTTATTGCAATATGCTCCACTTCAACTCTGGGACAAGAGCACAGCAGTTTAGACTTAAGGCTACATGCTTGACTCTGGTTGCAAAATGAAATGGGCTTGTCAGAGATAAGAGATTTCTACCATTTACATAACCTCCCCTCCCACAGCTTGCTGGTAATTCACACCCCAAAACCCTTTGATTTATAAAGCTTGCCACATTCTCTGTGAGTGCTTACAGTGTGACCATTTTTCAACTATTAAGGAGATATGACTAAGCACAGAGTGGAGGAGAGATGCTTATAATAAGCAATTCTGGGTACAAATGCAGGCCCTGCTTCCCACCCCTAGATTCCGAGGTTGGATATTCAGTACAGGTCACAGAATTTGTTTAAAAAGTTCTTATTTTGAAGGTAAAGCTCTCTAATTAATAAGTACATACTGATGGTTCTAAAGATTAAAGCACAATTGATTTTGCCTTTTTAGAAGCTAGTATTGGAAAAACCAAATTGACTTCAGCACTTACCTAAAACTTATTTTCAGAAGGTGCTGAAATATGGCAGTTGGATGTGGACACGCCCCTTGTATAACCCCACTGAAATGACTGTTGAACCTGGACATGCCCCACTGTCGTGCTGAGTATAAAAACTTGGGCTGTTGCAGGGGTGGGGTGGAATAGCTCACAGCAGGCCAGAGATAAAGCCTAAAAAAATGCTGCCTGCTTTGCATCTACTCTCTTCTTTCCTTTTTTTGTGCCAGGGCCACCCTTGGCCAGTGAATTTTGATCTAACACTCTCACTCCATCTCCCTCTTTCTGAAACCCCTGGGGTGGCAGCGGCAGGCCTCAGACACTAGAGGAATAAAACATATAGTTTCTTCTCTTCTCTCTTAGTTCTGGGAGGGCAGTTACTACATCCGAAATACTAATAAACAATTAAAAGGGACACTGAGGACTTGTATACCCCCACTGAAATGACTGTTGAACCTGGACATGCCCCACTGTCATGCTGAGTATAAAAACTTGGGCTGTTGCAGGGGTGGGGTGGAATAGCTCACAGCAGGCCAGAGATAAAGCCTAAAAAAATGCTGCCTGCTTTGCATCTACTCTCTTTTTTCCTTTTTTTGTGCCAGGGCCACCCTTGGCCAGTGAATTTTGATCTAACACTCTCACTCCATCTCCCTCTTTCTGAAACCCCTGGGGTGACAGCGGCAGGCCTCAGACACTAGAGGAATAAAACATATAGTTTCTTCTGTTCTCTCTTAGTTCTGGGATGGCAGTTACTACATCCAAAATACTAATAAACAATTAAAAGGGACACTGAGGATATTTTCTTTTTAAAAGCTCACTGCTGGGACCAGAGAGATAGCATGGAGGTAAGGTATTTGCCTTGCATGCAGAAGGATGGAGGTTCAAATCCCGGCAACCCATATGGTCCCCCGAGCCTGCCAGGAGTGATTTCTAAGCATAGAGTCAGGAGTTACCCTTGAGCGCTGCCAGGTGTGACCCAAAACCCAAAACCTTCCCCGCCAAAAAAAAAGCTCACTGCTGACATGATACAAGCAGCAGCTAAACCTTCTCAAATGGGACCAGACTATTCAGTTGGGCTGAAAACGAAGATATTTTCAAAATGGGAGCAGGCTAAGTACCCCACACCCACACTGACACGAGAAAAATCAGCAGACTCTGCCCACATCTACCATCTTCCTGGCAGACTGGTTCCTCAACCAAACTCCAAAAGAAAGTAATGGCCATTGACTCTACACCAGATATCGTGGCGTGGGCTGATCCCTCTGTGGCATTCTCAGACTGAGGAATAGGGAGGGAGGCATATTTCCTTTTCTGCACAAACCACAGAAGCCCAGTTCCTGTGACAGATATGGGCCAGCTCCACAAATATTATCAAACTGCCAAGCCACCAAATTTGTTTCAGATCTATAGATACTGAACCTATATTTTGAGGTTATGCAACACTTAAAATTTCACAGTAGTTGTCAGCCCAGTAGTATCACAAGAACTCTTTAAGGAAAGTGCCACAGAAATCTACCAAGTTCAGTGAGCCTAGCAGTGGTCCTCAAACTATGGCCCAAGGACCACATATTGTATTTGTTCCCGTTTTGTTTCTTCACATCAAAATAAGATGTATGGGGGCTCAGGAGATAGCATGGAGGTAAGGCATTTGCCTTTCATGCAAAAGGTCATCGGTTCGAATCCTGGTGCCCCATATGGTCCCCCGTGCCTGCCAGGAGCAATTGCTGA